>JAVFBX010207957.1:0-12139 GCA_034783855.1 Mopalia kennerleyi
AACTTGAACAGGCTAGAGGGGGTGTTTGCGTTAGATCTCAATGTCAGCGACAATCAAAATACGGGGAGCGTTTTTAAAATCTAATTTTAATTAGATTGTATAAAAAGCATAAACTCAACAATTATGGAACACATAAGGTTCGAGACATTAACTAAATAAAGGCTATGCTAATGTTGTACTTAAACAGTATTCAAGACGAATACCATTTTATCTTAGAATGCCCTCAATACAGAGATCTTCGTATTATGTATGTAAAACAATATTATTGGATAAAGCCGCCTGTATGCAAATTATAATAACTGTATTAATTGCACTACAATGTTATAATCATTTGCGGTTGAATTTATTAGCTCAAAAAAATAAACTTCAATCAATCAAAGTCATAACACTTGTGCATAGGCACGATTTGCCTAAATGTGACCAGGAAAAGGTAACAAAGTTGCTTATCACGACATGTGTCCTGTAACTAGGTCCTTCTACCAGTTGTAAGTGTCCTTGAAGACCAGTGCATTTGAGATTTGATCCACCCGGTTTTAATTCGGAACACATCATGCTGGACATACTCTGGGACACAGAAGCTGACATGTTTTTCACCGTTTTTACCCTTTTGATTGAACAGAACTACAAACCACCCAAACGTTTCAGTCAACCCATAAATTATTCCTGGTCTGTTTTACAGTAATCTAAATACTATCACGATCTGGGGAGTCTACTACAACGACAACATTTTCTTCACTATGGTATATGTTTGAATAGGAGTTGAAGTGCCTATAAAGGCAACAAATGAAACGTCATGACAAAGTGTCGAAAACACCAATATACCCTAAATAACAACAACATCAAGGCAAAGTGAGCGGCGATCTCCTAACATTTCAACCCATGTGCACAAACCAACCGACAGTTCAGATTACGCGTTTTCTTGTAATGTTATTGCTTCCATTCACCTTCGAGATAACTGTACCGAAAAGTGTAGAAGGATATGTTCCGACCCTTCGACAAACGAAAGGAAGATGGGACGCCCTAAGAATACAACTTAGTGCGGCGAAGGTAGCTGTAAAAAGAAGAGCGGAGAAGGTTGTAGAGAAGCGGATAGGTGGGTAGGAGTTAACTAACACCAGTTTATCGTCTACCAGTTAACAAACACGTTCACTAGTCATGGTCACTCAACTGTTGGTTGCGGTACAGCAACTTTCCCGGGTAAGCTCGACTATAGGGTGATATGACGCCATACTTCCCAGAGAGATCTGCTTGAGCGAAAGTGAAACCTCATAACATAATGTTAAATTTTTTGTCAAAGGTGCGATTTTTGATTATGCAAGTACAGGGTGACAGTCATGATCAATTGGAAAGATTATTATTAAGAAATAAAAGGTGTGTCTGGCATACAAATATGGAAAAAGAAAGAAACATATTCATATCCAACTTCCCAACAATGAATTTATATAACCCGTGTCGATAATTTACAGTGCCGCTATTTAGCTGTCTTACAGGAACGATTCAACAATTTTCAACAAGTGACGTCACCGAGTGTGACGTCACTTGAGTGAACGACTAAGTGGCACACCCGAGTTGACCCGGGTAATACGCGCGAACGGAAAAGGGTACGTCTGGGCTGACTCGGGGAAGCGGGGAAGCCAGAGTGACTCGCGCGAACGCAACCCAGGTGAAAGAGTTCGTCCAAATTAGACAGCTTGCTGCAAAAGTTTAAAAATTATTGTGACAAAAGGGACCTCACTGTGAACACCAGCAAAACTAAAGTACTGGTATTTGGAATTTTTAAATATAATCGATGGAATTATGATAATTTACAATTGCAATTGGTAGACAGCTTTTGTTATTTGGAAATCAAATTAAATATAACTTATCGATGACTGAAGCACCAACATTGCTGGCCACTAAAGCTAAGGCAGCTGTTAATTTGCTTAAACAATGTTTTAAAAAGATTTATTTCCATATAGATACAAAATTAGAACTTTTTGACAAGATGATATTGCCAAGAATATTGAGCTTGTACATATTCCAGGTGTTCAAAGAAATACACCAAATTTGATTGTATACGGTGAATTTGGTAGATCCCCCCTATCCGCTGACTGTAGTAAATCAAGGTTTGTTAAGCACTGGTGTTAAATCGTTAACAGTAAAGATAGTTTTATCTTTCTTTTATATCAACAACAATACAATGTTAATGTAAGGCTAGCGTCAGTATATAGTTGGACAAATGAGATCAAACAGCTTTTGCAGGTTAATGGGTATGGATACCTGTATGCCGACAACAGCTGTACCCCTATATCCTGTAACAAGGTAAATACAACTATTGAGGACTCGTTTGTTCAAAATTGGATGACTAATATGTCCATATCGTCAAGGTGTGACTCATATATACAGTTTTATGAACAATTTGGTAAAAACAAATAATTAAATTATTATTCAACTGTAAAGTGGAATTTATTTAAAACAGTATCCCGATTTCGATGTGGGTATCATGGACTTAATGTGGACACGGGTAGATACCAAGAAGGTATACCAAGAAACCCAAGACTTTGTACAAAGTGCTCAATGGGAAAAGTTGAAGACGAGTTTCATTTTTTACTATGTTATACCGCGTGTCGACATTTGCGCAATATGTTTTTTTAAGAAATATTTTGTATCATGGTCATCGCTACACAAAAATGAAATCTCTTTTGAGTATAAAAATTTGCACTATTCCCACTTCAGTAGGAAGATATATAGGCAGCACTAAGTTGGAGAAATATTGTACCAGATGTCGATATGTGATATAAAATATATATTATTCGTATTATCTTGACTGGATAGAAGCTAAATTGGCTTAAAGCTGCAATAAACATTCAATTATGGTCTGTTCACATCACATTCACATTTTGATTACTTTCTAACACGCTATTGTATTTTCTGCAAATATTTTGTCTTATATAAATTCTTTTACTGAAAAATATATTAACTACACTGATACTCACGTCGGTTTAACAGGCTTTTCCAAATAACAACAAGAGTTTTATTAAACCCAACATACGCCCTCGTGGGGTGTTCGTGGGGTGACCAATGACCAATGAGCCATCCCGACACACAGACGGACAGATTTTTAAAGCGATGAATCCGTATTAGCAAAAGGCAAAACTACAGGTAAGGGTTAATGTGCATACCAAGTTTCATAAAGATTGGCTTTATAGTTTTCGAGTTCTGCTGCGGAAACGGATTCGAGCCATCCAGACGAAGAGACAAACAGACGGACGGATTTCTAAAACGATGAATCTGTAATAGCAAAAGGCACAACTACAGGTAATGGTTAATGTGCCTACCAATTTTCATAAAAATAAGCCTTATAGTTTTCCAGTTCTACTCCGGAACGAAATTCAATTCTGTTTAGGACTAAGTTCAATTTGTATCCATAAAGAAAATATTGAATACATAATAGCATCAGGGCCAAAGTGAATGTGTCTACCAAGTTTCATAACACGTAGGCTTAACAGTTTTCAAGTTTGCTCCTGAAAATGATTGGGGCCATCCGGCCACACGCCAAATGGGTTTCCGAACAAATACTGGCATATCATAGCAAACAGATTTTCATAGGGTGGTGAAAATCAACGCATGGTGGTGTATAACTGTATAATTTGTAGACACTATAATTACAAAACAATTAACAGTTGGGTGTAAAATTAAGCTCCAGCAAGTGTAATTTTTGTGTGGCACAGGAACTGCTCACCAAAGGAGTTTTGAAAGATGGTTTATCAAATTGATTAAACAGATACATGTACCAGGAAGCTGAATCCAATCAACCTAAATGATCATGTAAACTACTGGTACAGCAAAATTACTATGTTTGCATACCAGTTTCATTTTTTCAATATGGCTCATATCTGAAACACAACAATAAAACATAAAATTTCAATCGAGATATTCAGATCTCCGCCTTGAAACACAAAGCATTCTATTGCCATGTGAAAATTGCCAGTATCACAGTGTGTCAATACTGTTTTGATTACTGTGTTTTGCTTCTGTCCCTATCGGAAGTCAACAGCCTTGATTGGCATTAACTTGGTTTTAAAGCCGGTTTTATGTTTGATGGGGCAACAATTCATAACATCCATTTTTGTTGCTGATATGTTCACCTTAAAATGTGACCAAGCATTTTGGGTCTGAAAAAATACCCCAGATAACATATACATGTACCACGAAGTAAAGAAATAGGTTTAAAAACAATAAATAAATTACAATAATTAACAAAAATAGGAAAGGTCATCACCTGATACTGAAGTGTGAACTGAGTGATGTCTGAGTTTCGATCTCTAAGATTTGGAGCCTTCCAAGTTACATCAACTTTGAAGAAATCATTATCGATGGTATTCACTTTAAAACCTGTCACATTGCCTGGGACTGAGAAAAAAAAAATAAAGTGATTAAATTTATTAAATTAAAAAAACAGAAGAACTTTATGGATTAAACAGTTCTGGGGAATTGAAACATTAAATGTTTTAACTTAAATCTATTTGGAGTACTTAAGGCCAAATAAGTGTATAAAAGAACAAGGGTATGAGCAAGACAAATTCTATTGCACAGTTATTTGGTAACTTTCAAAATCAGTATTGAGAGGAATCGCAGTATCCTTCGAACCCAGTGGAGAAATGATCCATACATATATATATTTTTTCCAAATCAAAATGGCTAGCATTTTTTTTTTTAAATCAACAGAACTTAAGCTCGAACTGTTATTCTCCATAAGAAACATGTATACAAAATATCAAGTCAATCCACCTGTCCCCCTATTATCAGGTGCCCCAATATAACATGGATTGCGTTATAACCCGGTCAGGATTGTGTCCTCCAATTTTTTCCTTACTTTGTTTGTTGTAGTTGTTACAATCCAACTTAAACAAGTTTTCAGGTTATGTTAGTCGATAGTGCAAATTCTCTTTTCTAATATCTGTAGACATGCACATATTTGTGTTTTTAAGCAATTGTCTGACTTCTTAATACTATGTATAAACAGTAGTTCATAAACCAATTTGCAGCTACGCTTATCAGCATTTAAATAAAGATCTTCCTAAATCTGTCTGTCAAATAAATTATTGTCTTTTGAGAAAACTGTAAAGTACTTTATTTTCGCGTGGAACAAATTTTTGCTGTATTAGTGGTTACAAATTTTGCGCGAAAATGAATTCCCGGGGAACAGACATATATCAATACAATGTAACCATGCTATTATGCGCCACGGTATACCACATACACAATGTCCACCATTAGTCTTTATAACCAGTAAAAATAACAAGAGAAAATTCTCTTCAAGTGGGTTACACAAGTCGCAGCAGTCAAAACATCATGTTGTTGTTGTAGCTTATTTTATCTGAAGCTGTCCGTGTGTGTTTAATAAAACAAACAGTTTATCTGGTAAACTACTATTGTAAGGCACTAGCAGGGCTAAGCAGGGCAAATATGGTGAGGTTAATTCAAAGCTTTTTCGAAGTTAACAGAAGTAATCAAGTTGCATTCGTTTATTGGGACATAAGATACCAGCCGTAGCCCATAGAGCTGAACAATGACTCCTTTGATTGACTTTAGAGTCGGAGTCCGCTAACCGCTGCCTGGGCAGTCTATGTCATGCTGTTTATCAATCCATGCTGCATAGTGTAAAAGTTGATTTTAAAACATGTTTTGTTCAAATAAGTCAACAGGCTGGAGTGGTCTCAGCTGGCACAACAGTTTGACACTTCACTGAATCAACTCAGCAGATTCCTGAAACTAGACAGCGGTGCCTTATCTTTGTTAGCTCACGGTAGGTGTGAACATAAGTGAGTTACTTGTAAATAGCTGATAATCCCTGCCCAAATGAACAGCTTAGCACTTCTCAACGATTAAAACAATGGACAAGTGTTCAGAGAAAAAAGGAAAAATTTCTATAATTTTTGTTGTTGTGCTATGCAAATACTAATTCCAGCGAATTTGAAGACAGAATAAAAACGCGAAAATAAATCCCCGCGAATATAAAGTACTTTAAAGTAATAATCAAGTTGTGCTTCGAAAACACACTAAGTAATATTGGTCTAATATGCACATTAATCAGCAGTTGTACATCTTTTGGGGAAGTCTGAAACCAAACACAGTCAATGTCTAAGAGAGGTTTCATACAAACAAATTTGAATATTGTGCTTTTCTAAAACAAATTATGGAGCTTTTTAAAAATATGGGTGCACTTTTGAGTAATGAGTATAAACAATAAAGTGTGCAGTAAAAACACCACCAAAAATAGACATCCGCCATGCAAACACATTAAATAGTTCCTTAAAAACTTTATTATTAAAATACATGTAATAGCAAGACAGATGGTCATGAGTCTGCAGCCCATTGGTGAATGTTACAGTACACAGCTAGCCACTGTGACTGTATGAATATGTATGTCTACCAACAAGTATGCTGTCGTTAGCAGTTTAGTGCGCCCAGCGTATAGCATGGTCTGTATTTTGTCCCCAATACCCACAGTACAGAGAAAGACAGGTGTATATATAAGGGGCATGTATTGAATATAAATATAATCAGTTATCCACAATTTCACATACCAGATTCATTTGTTCTGAATGTTTCAGATTCTGTTTCTGGTCCTGTACCAGAACTTGTACTAGCCACCACTTTTATTGAATAAAGCCAGAATTCATCCAATTCATCAAACTCTTTGCAGCTGGTATTATAACCTGAAACATAAAACAGTAATTAGTTACAAGCAACATAGTCACTGACCGGCAACAGTTTCATTATATAACTTCTAGCAAATGGGTCAGAGAAATAGGCTTAACATTTTATTTCTATGGACTGTCACAAAATTAGAGGGTCTCAACGGCTACAATTTATAGGGTAAGTGTTTTATTGAGGGAGAATAACACCACAAACAATTTCAAACTTTTGCTTCATGTAATGAATTACAAAATATAGAGTTAAAACAATCCTCATACATGGAATGAATAAATATACACAACAATAAAATGGAACACAATTTCTTGTTTCTTGGGGAAAAAAACAGAATATACAAATTGGCACCTTGAATACTCCCTAGAGGGCAAAATGTTTAAAGCGAATTGTCCTGTACAAAAGGTGCCTGTTTATTGGCCATTATTCTGTTATGCCAGCCTGTCAGATTGCATGTCTGTAGTACATGTGGCACAATAAGTTTCACTAAACAAACTTGACTTCTCAGTTTTTGATCAACTAAGAGTTAAATTCAGGTTTCAAGCAGTTTTACGACTGTAAATAAAGTATAAAGATGACTGCATACAAATGATGACATATTCAACTGCGTTTTGTGAACCAGCTGATTTAATTTCCGCGTGTATTTGATTTTGTACAAAACTACTGCAGAAAATAAGACAATTTGCATACTAGCAGGAGACCTGTAAAAGTGTAAATCCATTGATACAGTTCCATAGGGTTCACAATCCCATAAATATACATCATAATTCCAAATTTGTGCATTCAGATTTGCTTCGTTTTCCAGCTATAATGTGAACGGCGAAAAAAGGTCGTACAGACATACATGACAATGACAGCATCCTAAATCCAATTATTAGCCAAGGAGTAAAACCTCACCTGTAACCACTGCGATGACATCTGGTTCTCTCTGTCCCTCCCCCTGGTCCACCAAAGTAACAGTATAGTCAGTAGGACCAGGGAATGGATAAGGTTTACTCCAGCATACCGTAACATTCCTAGGACCTCCCACAGATACACTTGTTATATTTAACTTTGAGGGCACTGAAATAATAACAACATAACATAAAAAAAAAACCTTTAACATTAGTCAATCGTTCATCCACATCACAAGACAAACTATAGATTCCCAATGATTCTCCCAAAATTAAATAACAGACCAATAATAAAAGGGCATATCTTTGTTTTGTGTAAGATCACATTTTGCTAAATATCTGTATCATGAACGAAAAATATTAATAAAATATGTAAAAATGATAGGAGCTGTGATCACATGAAAAGGTAACGTACAGGCAAACACATGGACAAGATAATGAAACAATACAGGCCATAACAACAAAGCAATGCAAAAATACAGCAAGGCTGCCAAAGACCTGGACACTTCCGCAAATGGAAGAAAATGCATTCCTATTGCATTTAAGGTACATGTAACAATGCAAAATTAATTTATATGTCTGTATAAAGATCGTAAGAGTAAATAATATGCATAAAGTGAACCAAGCTGATAATATCCCTCTCGTTCCATGGGGTGTGATATTTATAGATATTTTTCAGACTTAACTGACCTTTCAATGCGGAGTTATGGTTTCTAAAGCAAATTTGCTTGAAAAGCTTTTTAAAGTAATCTATATGTAATAATGAGCTATAAAGATAATAATCATCTTCTCTCATTTTGTAAGACATTTGCCAAAATTTTTTTTTGGAACAATCAGGCTATTTAATTTGAATAATGGTGCATAACACAAATTTTTTAACTCAAACTTAATTGAAAAGCTTGTTTATGTAATTAAAATGCATGTAATGTGCTGAACTGATAATATCCCTCTGCTCCCATGGTGTGTGACGTTTGACCAAAGTTTTAGGACAATTTGGAAATTGGACATCATTTCCTCTAAAACAACATCCCTTAATTATCATCATTAATATGAAGAAAATTCCATATATTTTTAATACTCTCTTCCTTTCTGGTCAGGCAAACTGTGTATGAAATTCCAGAGAAACTTCCTCAGTAATATATTTAATTATAGAAGTACAACATAAGCTCACCTTTATACTTCCTACAGATAGCTAATAAATTAACAACAATAATAATAAAATCCACCATACCTTCAGTGTCAGTGGTTTCTCTGACGGTGGCAGGAACTGTTAACTCTGGAGTGCCCCCAGATTTCATATAAACATCTATTGTATAGTTGGTATATGGACACAAATCAGTAATATTGTGCGTAAAGTTAAAAAATGTAGTCTGGAATGGAATATTCGTTGAGGTCTTGCAACTGCCTCGGTTTGTTTGTTTCTGAAAAGAGAAAAGTAATTTTGCTGATTGGTTCATGAACAAGGCCCAAATTATGAAATTCGCAAATGAGAGAATTGGCAAATATATGAAGCTAAAACAATAAAGACTCGAAAAGAATATTCTCTGAGGTCACCTTATTACCAGTGTTTGGTTGTGTCTGAAAATAGATAATAATTTGGCTGAATGGTTCATTCACCTTTGAACTTTGAAATTATCAATTTCTGAAAACTGTCATAAACAATAAACATTTTTTTATGGATCATTTTATAGAAAGAAACCCTTCCTCATCCAAGCAAAGATATTTTGAGGTCTAAAAAAAATCGTAAGCATAGATAATTTTCCAGTTTAGTTTGACTGAACCAGTTTTGATTAGACCCGGTGTGGCGGCCAATTGTCGACAAATAGTTAGTCCTACATAGCTTTGGATGTGACAACTTAAGAACACCTCAGGGTCGCTTGTATCTGTATTTGTTTAGACATCACATGATCAACTTCCCAACAATTCAAAGAGGACTTACATGTGCACCATTGAAGACATCATGTGACCCAAACTGTCCCATGATGCAATATACCTCTCATCACTTTTGTGCTCCTGCGACTGAGATCAATTAGTAGTGTTGTCCTCTCTGATGTTGTCATGAGAGACATGGTTAAACACTTAGTTATAACCAGCAACCTATAACTCTATCGCAGCCAAATGTGACATATGTGAGGCTTCAGTTTTGGAACATGAAAGTCTCAAATTTCTATTAAAAGAACTGGTTTTTGAAAACTCAGAAACTACAACTTAAACTACCATCTAGCCTACATTATGGACAGGTAAACTTAGATATTCACATACTTTCTGTCCAGGATTAGCTTGAAATGGGACGTCAGTTTCGAACACGTCAATGTCTGGGATTACAATATACAAGGATATGTAACGGCAAGCTTTAAGCTTTGACATTTTCTAGTTCCGTCATAATAATGTCCACAAGAACTGGGCCGAGTGAGATTTGCAGAAACGAACACTTAAGAAACTAATCCTGGACTCCTGCACTAAAACACCATTCTTAGCTAATGGTGTAATCTATCAGCAAATTGACGGCGTGACGATGGGCACCTCACTTGGCCCAGTTCTTGCGGACATTATTATGACGGAATTAGAAAATGTTGTTATTTCTCATCTGTTAAAATCTGGTATCATTAAGTTCTATTGTCGCTTTGTAGATGATACACTAATTTTAGCTAAACCATCTGATTTTGAAAATATCCAAACTGAACTGAATAAGTTTGACTCAAACCTTAAGTTTACTTATGATGATTTCTCTGATAACAATATAACCCATTTTTTAGATATTGCCATTTCACCACAGGGAAATACTGTTTATAGAAAACCGTCTCACACCGGCGTATTCACAAACTTTTCTAGCTTTCAACCATGGAAGACTAAAATATCATGGATCAGAGCCATTATAAATCGTGCACAAAAAATCTGTAGTACTTCCCATCTCCTCACCGTTGAATTAGGTAATATTAAAAAGTTTCTAGCTTGGAATGGATTTCCCAAGTTTACCGCTAACAAACTCATTAATAAGTTTACATCACCCAAACCACGTAATTCTAATGTAAATTCAAATTCAGACCCTAAGATATTTGTTAGACTCCCTTATATAGGAAAATATGGTGAATCAATGGTTAGGAAAACTCTTAACAAAGTCAACAACATGTTAAATACTAAAGTACACTTTGTTGTCTTGTATAACAACTCTAAAACATCTTACTTCACATCCATGAAAGATAAAATAGACAAAAGGTTACAAAGCATGGTAGTGTATAAATTTTCATGTCCAAGTTGTTCTAAATCATACATATGTAAAACAGAATATGTCTGTACTTTGGTTTCGATTCTGTTGCATTTACTTGTTAAATGAAAAGACTCCCCTCTACAGATCAATAAACACCTTGTTTTTCTTACGATTTCACATAAGCGCGTGTTTAAAAAGTTTTTAACTAGGGATTGGATTTGCAATCTGTGTGAGTTCTTTGTCTGCACACCCAGCCGAGGATCGAGTCTTAATTTAACCAAAATTAAAGATGTAAGCCATTCAAAACGACATTGGTCTCAAGCTGGCACACTATCGTATAAGTAAAATAACCTGATTTTCAATGTAAAATCCAAATTAAACAAAATAAAACCAATTTTCTTTTGTTTTTTAATAAGCATATATAAGCAATATGGATATGACCTGTTCAATTGATAGGCCTACTGTCAGACGCTACTATACCAAATGCAATTATTGTATGACGTTTCACAACAAATGATGCTGAATTTATCCAGTGTAAATATGTTTACTTCCTTCTCTCCTAACATAATTATAGTAACCTCAACATTTCGAATTTCAATCTGTACATGTCTGACAAATTGACCAATCGTTATGGTTATCTTCTGGTGTGCACTAGATTGTGAATGATTGATTTGGTGTATTTCACAGCCCGGGCTGGGTGAGTTCACGAGACACTATTAAACACATTTGGCTACTTCATTACACCTTTGCCGGATGTGGAGGAAGAGCGGGTGGCTGTGGTCTAGGTGGCCGGTATCTACTGCTGGCCGGGCGATTCGGGGCTTGACTCCATAGCTTCGATTCCGGGACATGTTTCAACCTTCAAAATTTCCTGAACTAAAATCTGTTCAAAGTAAGAAAGCGTGGTCCCAAACTAACTGTTTAATAAACACGCCGTTATCCACTTCGGCCCGTTGCGACATAATGTGACGGTGTATCAGCCATCTTTGTAATGCTGTTAATGCATATCTGAGGGATTGGTGTCATTTCCACTTATGACTCCAGCAGTCGCTGTTGCTTGACATATTTACGTATCGGTTCATTTTCAACGTCAAAGTCATTGCAAAACATCAGTATCAATCTTTCGCACCGTCCGACCGCCTTACCGTCATGCATAGAATTAATTCATCCCATCAACATTTTTTAAAACCGCTGTCCTAAGACACCTATTGTCAATTTTAGTATATAAGATTTGCAGCATCATTTCTCATTGTTTGACTTTAACCCGGCATGTCTGAACAGCCTCAGCCATTTCCGTCCCGTAAATAACTCTCTGAGGGAACGCTTATTTTAATGGCGGTCGTAA
>JAVFBX010207968.1:0-16949 GCA_034783855.1 Mopalia kennerleyi
GCCAATCGCAATGTTTCGATTCGCAAGGTTAAGTCTCGGCATGTTGTAACTCGTGTACAGTGAAATGGGAAAGGCACCTCATTGCCAGAATTGCGGCTTTAAATACCCATCACGACCCCAGTATTTTCCCCAAGTTTCATTTGTATTCGTCAAAATCTGAATATTTCATGTCGGTTAACACGAATTTCCACAGAATTGCTCCACAACGTGTGTTAAATTTTTTTTCAGTGTAGTTGGCCATGTTGTCCCATTCCAGAAGTGTTGAGAAACATTATCATCCATGGCCATTGTACACAAAATGTTAATTTAAATGTGATGTGTTTGAACGACAGGTGTGGAAATGTAAAATTATATATACAAAATACCTAAAGGCTTGTAGGCTACAATATATTAGACAAATAACACACGGAAGGGAAAGACATTCCTTTGCAATCAAACTGATGGTTAGTCCAACCATACTTGTCTTTCGTCGCTTTTCTGATTGATGGAGATCTGTCTGTTGCAACAGTTTCTATGTTGACATCATTTTGCTGAATATTCTCCATGCAACATATAAAGCCTTCTCTGTCCATGGCAATGACGACCCTGCCTCTGTCACCAGGACAAGTTGTATCTCTACTATTTCCCCGTAGTTTCCGCCATTACACTATATGTAGTGCATTTAGCTGAAAACCCTGGTGAGTCTAGTCGACCATCTCCCAGCAAAGACACACCCTCACCATTTAGGCTCTTTAATATTAGCAGGGCCATATTCTTATAATACTGCTTGTAACGGTATTGTCAATCACAGCTCTGGGTCTTGGAAGGATAGCCACTGGATCAATTATCCTTATGTGCGGGATCACAGGCTTCATTGCTGCTTTCCATCATGTTCTCTGCAAACATACGCAAAGGCAGGTAATTGACAATGAGCCCCTTCAGGGCGCAATATTTGTGGATTTGAAACTGGTTCCAGCTGATTTTGGGAAGCGTTGAATAGGGACGTCAAGTTTTTCTGTATCCCAGAAATAGAATAAATATAATAATACGCAGTATAGAATACAGGTTAACAGGTAGTAATACATTTAAAGAAAAAACATATGTGCAATATAAAACATTCCACACAGCACTTAATAAAAAATATATAAGAGCATTATTCATTTATTGATAAATAACCAATTCTAAAATAAACAACAAATACATTGATGGTATATAAACACAACAAAGAAGTATATACAAATTAAATTATGCGAGATGGAAAAAATGGATAATGTATAACTTATTGTACAAGAATGTATAAATTAACTACCGAATTAAGCACGTTATAACAATTACATGTTTATCAGATTGTCATTTAATTTGATTAATGATATATTGACAATGCTATATACATGTACATGTATTTTGGATGAGAAAATCCCTAAGGTTCTTTTTAAACAAGAATGGCCAAGACTGTAATAAAATGGCTCTTATATTTTCCTTTGAAAACATAGCGTGAAGTGGCGTTGTCGCCTATGGGCTGGTGTCGTTTGACATCGATGTCAACGTTGTTGTTGTTGGGGGAAGTCCGATCTGACGTGTCTTGTCACATTGCTTGTAGGTATATATGACACACCGTCATATATTGATTGGTCATCGCTTGAGTGACTGTCCACTTAATCCGCGATTCTTGGCTATATACCTAGAACATATTCTTCATTTGAGTTTCTCATAAGTTCGAAAAAATATACTGCTGAATTGTGTGACCAGGGGCAAAAGTTCATTTTAAAATGGTCAAACTTTCATGCTTACCTATAGTATAAAGCATATATGTGTGTGGCACTAATTGTAACCAATTTATCTATACGTTTCCATAGGGTTTTCGCCCCGTGGGGGAGCGGGTTGGCCAGTAGTGCAGAATACTCCCTCGGCTTCCTCGGTCGATCGTAAAAGGCGAGAAAAGAGGAGCTTTCTGTTGCCCTGGTGTTTTAAGAGCTAAAGGGAACAAAAGCTGATCTGTTTGTACGTTTTATTTTTGTCTCCGTCGTCATATAAGTGAAATACCCTTGAGTACGACGTTAAACACCAATCAAACAAACAAACAAACAAAATCAAAAACATCGCTATTGATTACTATACTAAATGATATAAAGAGGCATATTAACCGCAGTAAGCTTATAGGCGAAAAGCATAATAGTACGCCAACGATTTGACTCAAAGATAAACTAGAAATATTGGTCAGTGACCAGTTTTCGTTACCAAGCCTAAACGAATTTTGGTCACAATCTTATTAAAAGGACAAATATTTTCCACATGTATTCATTCGTTTCTATATGATTTAATAAAACATTTTGGACATTAAAATGACCATAAGGATGAATAGCTGTCTATTCACTCTTAGAAAACAGTTGTCACTATAGGTAGATGTTTTGCAGAGTAGTTCTCCTCTAATGCAGTTGTAATTATTTGCAGTATATGCACCAGATTTAATTTTTTAAAAGCATGAAAATATGAATAAAAAATATATATTTTTGTTATATTCGATTTTTTTCTCAAAAAAATATGTTTTCTTGAATAAAAGTTTAAAATGGTTGCCATAAAATAAATCACTGTGTGCTTATGTTGTTTGCTTTTTTTTCTTTCATTCCCCAAAACTAATTCTAATTTGTTGTATTTGTTATAAGGGGAAAGTGGGGCAAAACGGACACCTTATCTTCAGGGCCTTCCATACACCCAACGTCAAGCCCATAAAACTAAAACAAAAATTTAGCTGTCAACAGGACACGCGGATTTCAGTTGTAGGCGATTTTTTACAACTTTTCACCAGTAGAATTAAACATAGTCCATGTGGAATAATTTGTAGAAAAATCCGATATGCCCCATGGGGTGGGACAAAACGATCACGGGGTACCATTTTGCCCCACTTAAAAATTCTAGGTTTAGTGCATAGTCACGTGGACATAGAATTGGGAAATGCGGTTACAATGAAATTCATATGTGAATAGTTGATGACATTCGGACCAACAATTATACACTTGAACAATGCATGCAGTAAAAATAAGATAAAAAATTAAGGAAAAAAACCCCAAATTACTCAAATAGACGCACAAGTATACCACAATATCAAAAATATTATACATGATAATTGTGTCTAATAAGTTAGGCGACAATGATGATGATCATCAATGCCATCTTCCCTAAGCAAGGCGGAAAAGAAAAACAGCTAATTTCGGATTACCTCTCTTTAGCCCACTTAATCAGACACAGTGGTGCCACACTTCTTTGTTGTCCACTTTGATCTGTAAACGGTTTTCTGATTGGTTGCTTGTTTCTACAATAATCCAATTGAGCTTTTGCCACGTGTGCATCACGAATTGCCACGTTTGCATCACGAATTGAAGCAAGTCTCCGCTTAAACATTTTCACCCTAGCATTGAACATGACTGCAAACACACCGTTCACTGAATCATGCCAGTCCTAGTAGTTGTGCTCCATAACTCAGAACAATAGACACACGAAGCGTGTTGTCTTTAGGATTCAATGGTTAATTTTTTGGTTTACATTTCTATGACAAGGTACGTTTATGTTTAGTAATTTTAGCACAGGTGTTGAGACCTAAGCTCTACTTTGTATGGACTGCTAGTCAAAATAGGCTTTCCCTCTGCGAGAATTTGACGTTTGGTTTTTGGAGTGGTTTTTACGAGGTTTTCAAACGCAATTTGGCCAGATGCTTTGGGAAATGGACAATCCGTCGTCATATAAACCTTTAGGTACAACCTTAAACCCCAAACAAACAATCATATTTGTTTTAGTCTTCATTGCCCCCATTTGTATATAGTGTGTGTGGATTTGGAATACGTGTTGGCTCTGGCGCCGCTAGCTCATGCGGCATAACCCTTGAGCAGCCGTTTCATGCAGCTTGGCTGAATTAAAAAAAGCTCGACCCAAAACGCTCAGCCATCTAGAAAGTGGATACAACAGGACCAGAAGTATTCCCGAGCCACTTCAATAAATTCTGGCCGTAATTTATAGACAATGGTTTCACAAAGCTTCGAGTGCATTGTGCATTGAATCCCTGTTCAATAGGGATTAGGCCCCGTGGGGGAGCGGGTTGGCCAGTCCTGCAGAATACTCTCCTGGCTTCCTCAGTCTATCGAAAGAGGAGCTTTCTGTTATCCTGGTGTTCACAGAGTTAAGGGGGAACAGGAAGCTGATCTGTTTGTACATTTTGTATTTGTCTCCGTCGTCATATAAGTGAAATACCCTTGAACAAACAAACAAATCAATGGGGATTAGCGCTGGGAATAAGGGAGCTTACTCTTCGGGAGGAGCTGAATGCTATACGGTCCCACGTGATCTGTTTGTTGGTATTTCACTGTACACAACTGCATTTAAATGTATCATGTTAATGTGGTAGAAAATATACAATCTGTGTAAACAATATGGAAGTTTAAAGAATGATTAGAGTTAAAAACGAGCGAGCAGCCACTTTATGAGCCAGTTAAAAATATCTAGTTGTACAAAAGGCTATCTGAAATAAAATTAAAAAATAAGTTAGAACTCAGTGTGAACTTCCAGCATGCAGGCCTATGAATAAAAGCCTGATTGCAAGGGGGCAAAAAACAGATAAAACCCAATTGATTTTAAAAGCAACAGCATGACTCTTTAACAGAATATAATGGGTTTGTTTTTTTATAAATAATAAATAACATTTACTTCTTTATATAATATAACTTTTTCTAAAATACACCCGATGAAATCTTGCCACATGGAATATTAAAATCAAGTTTGAAAAGAATCCACCAGGTGACAGCATGTCTAGACAAGGAAGTCTAGACAAAATCCTACATGACCTCTGGACACGTGGAATATCTGAACTCTGTCTTGTAAAATGGAACACTCATACAAAGTTTGTTTTGAATTTCAAAAGAAGGTTTCAAGTTAATGTCCGGAATCAAAAAGCTGAACAGAGATAACATGTTAGACCAAACAAAATCTTACACGACATATTAACACGTGGAATATCCTAACTATTTTGTCAAAAGAAACAATCCTAGTAACCAAGTTTCATTCCACAATACGTTTTCAAATTAACATACAGAAACGAAATTTAGACTTTGGCGCCACATGTAGTCCGACATATGCCAAAACTAATCCTAAGCGACGTCTTTTCACATGGAACAATCACATGAAGTTTGATTCGATGTCAAGAAGATTTTTTCAAATTAACAAACAGAAATCAAATTTAGAGTTTGCCACCAGGTGGTGCCACTTCTAGTCCGACATACCTAAAACAATTCCCTAGTGACGTCTTGTCACATAGAACAATCATATAAAGTTTGATTAGAATTCCCCCAGAAGTTTGTAAGTAAACAAACAGAAACGCAATTTAGAGTTTGCCACCAGGTGGCGTCAAGTATATTCCAACATACACTTAAACTAATCCCAGGAGACGTCTCGTCACCTGGAACAATCAGATAAAGTTTGATTCGATTTCAACAAGAAGTATTCAAATTAACAAAACAGAAACAAAATTTGCCTCCAGGTGGCGCCACCTATTGTCCGACATACGTCAAAATAAATCCCAAGCAACGTCTTGGCACGTGGAACATACATACTAAATTTGATTTGAAATTAAAAGGCGGTTGTCAAGTTAATGTCCGGAAACCAAAACGTTGACGGGCGAAACAAACAGAAACGAAATTTAGAGTTTGCCACGAGGTGGCGCCACCTGTGATTCGACACACACAAAAATGAATTCAAACTTACGTCTTGTCACATGGAACAATCATGCTAAGTTTGATTCGAATGTCGACAAGAAGTTTTCAAACTGACCTACAGAAAGGAAAGTTAAACTTTGCCCCCAGGTGGCTCCACTTGTTGTCCGACATAGGCCAAAATCAATCCCAATCGACGTCTTGGCACCTGGAACACACATAATAAATTTAATATAAATTAAATAAGCGGTTTTCAAGTTAATGTCCAGAAACCGAAAAGTTGACGGACAGACGGACGGACAACCCCATAACAGAATACGTTTCGTCAAATGACAGTCGTATAAAAAAAATCAATTTTTCTATCCTGTATAAAATGACATTATGCTGTTTTTTCCCCAGTATATGAGTTTTGTTAAACTATGAAATTAAGTACAGCTGTTCATTCGACGGGAATTCAACACAACGTAGGCTATGAATTCTAAGAGTATTAACCATGTGAAAGGAAGTAGGTAAATTTAATTAATTTAAGAATTCAATTCAAATAAGTAAAATATATATATATATCTATATATCTATATATCTATATATATCTGGTCTTTTGTGGTATAACAATGCATGGAGAATTCACAACTGAATACAAAATGTGCATTATTAACTATCTAAACCTTGCCACTAGTCGCCGAACCAAGGGCATTTTTTCTTACATTAAGTATATATATACCAACAAAGATCACTAATTCAACCTAATAAATTTGAAATATAAAAGTTTTTAGCGTTGGACGGTTAAAGGGTTCTTATAACGCATTCATCATGCATTTAGTACATTACAGTAGCAGGTATTTACAGTACTGGTAAATATGCACTATTTACATGCATATAACTTACTTTTCTCCTCGATTGTAATTTTATCACAAAAACTCCTTACACATTTTTCATTAAAATAAAATAAGGGAGGGATAATTAGGAACAGCCCCATACCTTTTAATACATATAAAAGAACGGAGATTGACCAAAGGAGATAACTCCTTGGGACCTCATTGTATTCAGTGACACCTGGTGCCGAAATCCCCATTATATCTGCCTGTCTCTCTTTTGTATGTTCGAACCATTCTGTATTTAATTTAAAAAGAATAAATGTTATCCAAGAAAGGAAAATAAAACAAAGTGTAGTGCAATATATACATGTACATGGTAGCCTACTTATACGTAAGCTACATCCAGAGAAACTCGATTAAAAGACTATATTGAAAATATAAAAAAGTATATATAGTAGGGCAAAATATATCACAATATAAATTACCAACAGATGATAATAAAGGAGCAAAATGAAACTCAGCCTAGGGCAAAACGGACTTCGTGTCTATTATGCCCCATGACAAGGTAATCCGTTTTCCCCCAATAGCTAGGTATCATTGGTGGACGTTTTTTTTTTAAAGTAGGCCATGTAGCAGCATGTGTCTTGACGCTGTGATGAAAGGGTAAAACTGCCTTTCTTTTAGACCAAAAATTGATATCCTAGCTCGTGCTAAACACTATTTGCCAAGGACGTAAAAATGTGCTCTCCTTAGATCGGAGGTGGTCCGATTTTTTAACTCATCTTGCGGCTGTGGTCAATGCGTTTTTATTTCTGATAAAATTAGAATCGAGGAGCAAAGTAAGTTAAATGCATATAAATAGTTCATATTTACCTGTTCCTAACTACCACTCGCGTATTTTATTTTAATGAAAAAAGTGTAAAATAATTTTTTCTGATAAAATTAGAATCGAGGAGCAAAGTAAGTTAAATGCATATAAATAGTTCATATTTACCGGTACTGTAAATATGTGCTACTGCAATATACTAAATACATGATGCATGTGTTATTAGAACACACTAACCGTCCAACGCTAAAAAGTTTTATATTTCAAATTTGTTAGGTTGAATTATTGATCTTTGTTGGTACATATACTTAATGTAAGAAAAAATATCCTTGGTTCGGCGACATTTACAAGACGTTACTTTGAATTCATTTTCGTGTGTGTCGAACTACAGGTGGCGCCACCTGGTGGCAAACTCCAAATTTCGTTTCTGTTTGTTTCGCCCGTCAACTTTTTGGTTTCCGGAAATTAACTTGAAAACTGCTTTTTGAATTCAAATCAAATTTAGAATGTGTGTTCCACGTGCCAAGACGTTGCTGGGGATTGATTTTGGCGTATGGCGGGGGCGCCACCTGGTGGCAAAGTCCAAATTTCGTTCCTGTTTGTTAATTTGAAAACTTCTTGTTGAGGTCGAACCAAACTTTATCTGATTGTTCCAGGTGACAAGACGTCGCTTGGGATTAGTTTTGGTGTATGTTGGAA
This sequence comes from Mopalia kennerleyi, assembly GCA_034783855.1. Classification (NCBI taxonomy): domain Eukaryota; kingdom Metazoa; phylum Mollusca; class Polyplacophora; order Chitonida; family Mopaliidae; genus Mopalia; species Mopalia kennerleyi. The sequence goes on from JAVFBX010207968.1 coordinate 8,016, forward strand.
TATACGTGAAGTCACTTGGTGGCAAACTCTAAATTGCGTTTCTGTTTGTTAGCTTCTGGGGGAATTCTAATCAAACTTTATATGATTGTTCCATGTGACGTCACTAGGGAATAGTTTTGAGTATGTCTGACTAGAGGTGACACCACCTGGTGGCAAACTCTAAATTTGATTTCTGTTTGTTGATTTGAAAACATCTTCTTGAAATCGAATCAAACTTTATATGATTGTTCCATGTGACAAGACGTCGCTTGGGATTACTTTTGGCCTATATCGGACTACACGTGGCGCCACCTGGCGGCAAAGTCTAAATTTCGTTAATTTGAAAACGTCTTGTGGCATTTGAATGAAACTTGGTTACTAGGAGTGTTTCTTTTGACAAAACAGTTAGGATATATCACGTGTCAGTATGTCGTGTAAGATTTTGTTTGGTCTAATTTGTAATCTCTTGTCAACTTTTTGATTCCGGACATTAACTTGAAACCTTTTGGAATTCAAAACAAACTTTGTATGAGTGTTCCATTCGACAATACAGAGTTCAGATATTCCACGTGTCAAGATGTCCTGTAGGATTTTGTTTGATGTATCCTTGTCTAGACATGCTGTCACCTGGTGGATTCTATTCAAACTTGATTTTAATATTCCATGTGGCAAGATATCTTCGGGTGTATTTTAGGAAAAAAATTATAGAAAAAGTTATATTATAGAAAGAAGTAAATGTTATTTATTATTAATAAAAAAACAAACCCATTATATTCCGTTAAAGAGCCATTTAGAAATCAACTGGGTTTTCTCTGTTTTTTGCCCACTTGTAATCAAGCTTTTATTCAAAGCCCGCATGTTGGAAGTTCCTGACTCATAATGTAGCCGCTCGCTCTTTTTTAACTGTAATAATTCTCTATACTTCCATATTTTAACACAGATTGTTTATTTTCTACCACATTAACACAATACGTTTAAATGCAGTTGTGTACAGTAAAATACCAACAAACAGATCACGTGGGACCGTATCGTACTCCTGGTCCTGTTGTATCCACTTTCTAGATGGCTGAGCTTTTTGGGTCGAGCTTTTTTTAATTCAGCCAAGCTGCATGAAACGGCTGCTCATGGGCTTAGCAAGAAGGGATTATTCTCCATTAACAGAGATGTACTTATGCCACACGAGTTAGCGGCAGCAGAGCCAACACATATTCCAAATCCACACACACTATCCACAAATGGGGACAATGAAGACTCCAACCAATATGATTGTTTGTTTGATTAAGGTTTAACGTTGTACTCAAGGGTTTATGACTTATATAACGACGGATTGTCCACTTGCCAAAACTCCTTGCCTAATTGCGATGGAAAACCGAGAAGAAACCTCGTAAAAACCACCCCAAAAACCAAACGTCAAATTCTCGCAGACGGAAAGCCACTATCTTCACTAGCAGTCCTTACAAAGTAGAACTTAGGTCTCGCAACACCTGTGCTAAAATTGCTAACAATATACGTCCCTTCTCATAGAAATGTAAACCAAACAATTAACAGAGCATTGAATCCTAAAGACAACAAGCTTCGTGTGTCTATTGTTCTAAGTTATGGAACACAATCTCTAGGGATGGCAAAAGCTCAATCGGATTATTGTAGAAACAAGCAACTAATCAGAAAACCGTTTACAAATCAAAGTGGACAACAAAAAAGTGGGGCGCCACTGTCACATGTGTCTGATTAAGTGGGGTAAAGAGAGGTCATCCGAAAGTAGCTGTTGTAGAAGGCAAGGTAGGAAAGGGAGAGAGGCTTTACGCGATGATCTTCTTTTCCGCCTTGCCTAGGGAAGATGGGTTGCAGTGGGCTCATACATCTTGTATCAGTAAATTGGTATAGCAGCCGAAACTTCAACATCGCTGTTAAATACGTGCAGGAAGGTATTGATCAGATTACCACGTGGACTAAGTCTTGGGGATTTAGGTTTCCAGCGTCGAAATATGAGGTGGTTGTATTTACGAATAGAAGACAACCCACTGTTCTTGGCTTGCGTCTGAATGAGGCTCGGCTGCCATGTACTAATCAGTTTAAATATTTTGGAGTTATTTATGACAAAAAACTGACATGGCAAAAACATATTATTTACATGTTATCTAAGTGTTATTAACCTGATGAGATGTATAACAGCCACGTCTTGGGGTTTTGACAAAAATTGTTTGTTAATCATTTATAGACCACGATTGCGTCTGAATTACGGTCGTGAGTCGTTTGACTCCGCCAGCACATCTGTAAAAAGCAAATTAGATTCGCTGCAATGTCAAGCACTGTGCTTATGTAGTGGGGTACTTCGGTCCACGCCATTATCGGTGTTGCAGGTCGCATGTAGAGAATTCCCCTTAGATATTTGTCGGCAATGCATACTCTAAAGTTTGGCCTTAAACTTTCCATCTCATCGAATAATCTGCTTTTGTTTACTGCAGCCATCCTGGTACGCGTGCTCCTGCTCCTTTTCGGCGAGGGTCCGGAGAATTGCCGGGGGTCTGGGGCGGCAACAATGCGGATCGGGAAAACCCTGACCGGGTCCACATGACCGCAAAACAACTCTCGGCTTTGTGTTTGCCTGTTCGATCCGTCTGTATCCCAGAACCACCCATTTGCGGCCGCTGGGTATGTCTGCCACTTTGCCCGATTGGGAGCGCAGGGTGTTTTCGACCTCGGCGCGTGTCTGCCGTAACTTTTCCTCATATTCCTGTTGTGCCGCCGCCAACTGGCGAGGCATTCGAGTTCTTCGGTGCGGCGTCTCTGTTGCTCTTCCTGGTGCCGCTGATCTGCCTCGAGTTAAGCCCAGGCACGCCGCCGCCATTCTTCGGCATTCGCTGCGTCCCGGGTCCCTTGGAGACGTTTCTCGCGGTTCCTGGTCGAGAGCGTGGAGATTGCGCGGCCCTCTGCCGACCGCGTGGCACTTCTTGGCCCTCCAAACCCACGAGACTGTGGCCGAGGGCAGCAAGAGGGTTTCGGGATTGGGTCCATTCGGGTGTAGATGGGTTGGCCTCTTGCTGGCGGTCAAGACCGTGTTCGCTTCGGCATCTTTGGTGTAGGATCGAAGGGGGCCTAGCTCTACACCCTCTTCGTTCGCCCCCAGAAGGTCGACCCGGAAGACCTGGTGGCACATGGCCTGGAATGCTGCTTTTACTGCCATCGTGGTAGCTCAAGCGCTTTGGATGTCGATTCGGTTGCTCGGTATGTCTTGGTCTACTTATGTATACTTGGAAATTTTGGGCAACCTCAAAAATAGAAGCCGACCACAAATGCACTATTATAAAATCTGAGTGTGCCGCCGAGAGTCGGCTACACATATACCGCCGATGCTGAATAATCCGGCGAAGCGTTGACGGCAGTTCGTCGACGGGCGCCCTGGTCCGGATGGCCTCTCGAATGGCGAGCTAAATGAGCGTGGGGATGGCGGTCTGAGTGCCTATGCTTGGCATCTTGGGTATATTCTCCGGTTATTATCGCTCTAAATGAAAATTATCGTCTCAGGCGGCAGTTGAATCTATTTACTCGCAAGCCGCGGCTAGCCGTTGAGGGTTCACCGGCCAGCAGGGTAGAGAAGAAGCTATTATGTTGTTACGTCGCCAGAAAACAACCATTGAAGAGTAGCTGTAACGTTTACCTGTCAACTGTTAATCGATAGGATGTCTTAACAGCCGTTTGGCCCTGTGGCCGTTAAGCAGTTGCTGGAAGAGCATGCCGCGCTTTGCGAAGGCTGGTCGATTCGCTCGCGCGGAAAACAAGGCTTCTAGCCTTGTGGCCTCTCGACCACCGATCCCAGCTGATCAGGAACGAGATCTCCAGGCTGAGGATTCTAGGGAAGTACGTTATATTCCCCGACGGTGGAGGCGTCTTAGTCCTTAACGCATACGCCTGGACCGTATTCCCCCTTTTAAGGCGGAGACTGTCCACGCCCTGGGTATTCGTGATCGTAATGCCTACACCTCCCTCTACCTCTCCCTTGATACACACACATATTTCGTACGACCCAGAAGCCGGAACTGTATAGGAATTCCCCTCATTGATTTCAATTCGACGCATTGTCGGCGAGATGCCGTTGACACGCGTCTTGGCCCAGACGGCCTCTGGAATGGCAAGCTTCACGATTGTGGGATCGGCGGTCTTGGTGACGATAATTTTCATCCCTGGTATATACTCTGGTTATCATCGCTCTAAATGCAATTGTTTATATGCATGGTGCGGGTAACCGCATGGGCTGGGGGGGGGGGGGCGCCCGGGGAGGAAGCTTCTCTGACTGTCTAGTTGTGGCTGTCAGGACCTCCCGAAATTTTGCCCAAAAATATCGGGCATAATTATTTATGTGCGTGGCCGGCGTGGGGCGCTTTGTTTGGCAATTTGCGGGTGGCTACAGTTGACCTGCTGATTTTGTCTATTATGGGACCCTCCTAGGGGGTGGGGGTGGGTCCCAGGAAAAAGTGGTCTAGCACTCTTGGGCCCTCCTAGTGGGTGGGGAGGCTCCCAAGAGGGTGTGGTCCAGAACCGACACTATCTATACTACTACTAAAGTGCCCACTAGGCACTAGTACCATATTCCAGCCTGTGCACACCGCTGTAGTGTCCCCAGGCATCAGTTAGACGCTGCATGCTCTCCAGCTGGATATACTAGTGAAGTGCCCACTGGTACCATATTCCAGCCTGTGCACACAGCTTTGGCGTCACCACGCATTGGTTAGACGCGGCATGCCCTACAGCTAGATATACTGCTGGAGTGCCCACTAATACCCACCTTCCCGAGGCAAGGCAGATTGTCGCATTAAGTCTTTCTTCCTTTCTTAGCTTGCTCCATATGCGATAAAAATTGAGTTAGCTACAGTTTACAACAGCTGCTTTCGGATAACCTCTATTTACTCTACCCAATCAGATTGGGGTTTTCTTAGAATAAGAAAGAGGCAGTCTAAACACGGGATGGCAAGTAGGCAATACATGTAATATACACACAGGATCTTAGTCCCTTCAACGACGCCTAACGTCATCACAGACATGATAATTGGCAGTGGCACCACGGTTGTTTGTTGTAGGCTTTGATGTGTAAACGATTTTTTCATTGGCCTACGTGTTTCTACCACAGTCCAATTAAATTTTTGCTATGTTTTGAATTGAATTAAATGGGAGTCCACTCACAAAGTGATGAATAAAGTCACAATGTGTTACATACTATGAGTCTCTTGTTAATGTATAAATGACGAAAACAACCACGACCGTCACATAGCAAAATCCTGATAAGTAAATGTAATGTGTGTACCACCAGTCTTGAATTACCAATTCACAGCCTTCAAACCGATTAATCTAGCTGTGGGGTTAAACCAAGCATACTCACTGTCCACGTCAATTCTTCCCATATTATAAAGACACTAGGTTTTTCAGAATTAATGCTTTCTTATGGCACTTTATATTGTTGATAATCTACAAGTATTCATAGCCTACGTTGTGCTGAATTCCTGTTGGATGAACAGCTTTACTCAATTTCATTTTTAAAAAACTGGTTTATTTCTCAAAATTATAGTTTAACAAAACCCACAGAATGGGGGCAAATGGGCATATTGCCATTACATATAGGAGTCAAATCCTGATTTTGTTTTTTAAATACATATTTAAAAAAATAATTTTCTCTATTTAATCTCACTTTTAAATTATTTACGTTCGACACTATATTGCAAAATAGTATTTAAAAAATGATAACTGATTGGTTTTTGGTTAAATATATTCACAAATAAATTCCATTGGACGGTACATTTAGGTTTATATATCATGATCCATCAATATGTAAAATAATTAAATAATAGAGAACAGAATTCAGAATAAAATAATGGCGTTAATTATGCACCATAAAGCAATAAAAACGAGTAAGCCCAAGATCCATAGTACAGATAAATAAAATAAACCACATTGATCAGTCCAAAATAAAAGTATCTGAAGTATGCATGACAGAAACAAAACTTGAAATTCCCTTAAATAACTCTGTTTTACATGTGTATTTATCTTTTATAACTTTAGCAAGCAACACATACTTGCTCTGCAGTAAAAATATAATATGTTTAGCCACTAGACTTCAGTTGGCAGTTTTCTTTTTGGGTCAAATTTGAACCCAAGTTTTTTTTTAGAGAAACAACTGAAATAGGCCAGCCTACATATTTTTAAATTATCTGAACGTCGATTAAGGTTAATGAAAAACAAATAACAATAAAAGAAAGAACTAAATGTTATTTATTATTAAAAAAACACCCATTATATATTCTGTGAAAGAGCCATGCTGTTGCTTTTTAAAATCAACTGGATTTTTGCTGTTTTTTTGCCCCTTGTAATCAAGTTTTCATTCAAAGGCCTCCATGTGGGAATTTATTTTTTTTGTTATTTCTGATAGCCTAGCTATTGTTGGTCTACAACTAGATATTTTTTCCTGCCTCATAATGTAGCCACTCGTTCCTTTTTAACTGTAATTTTCCATACTTCCATATTTTTACACAGATTGCTTATTTGATACCACATTAACACCATACGTTTAAATGCAGTTGTGTATAGTAAAATCTCAACAAAAAAACAGATTACATGGACCGCATTGCATTCCGCGCCCCAAGAAGAGTAAGTTCCCTTTATTCCAGCGCTAATCTCCATTTACCGGATTTCTCCCTCGTTTGACTGAGGTAATGAAAGAGTAACAAAAAACCTTCCTTCTCCGTTCTATACGCTTTAAACGAACGTGTTGTGATAATAACACTTTGTTCATGTTACGTAAATTACAACATTATTAAATGCTATTAAACTATTTGTGTGATTGATCATTCCACACACCACAGCATTTTCACTGAATGTTGAAAAAAGAATCGCGCATGTTTTCCAGGAGACGCGGTACATGAGAGAAGTTTTGATTGGCTGGCTGCGACGTGGGAAAGTGTGGTATTGTCGTCTGCTTCACGGTAGTCACTTTTTTCTGAGGACAGGGTACCCCACGGGATCTAATGAATATTCAATAGCTGCTCATTAGGGGAGGTAATTATGTCGGTAAAACAAAATAGGCATTGTTCTTCTATACAGTCAATAAAAAAATTATTAAGCAAAGTTACATTTACTTTAAGTGCAATTGTGAATTCACAAGTCGAAACAATAAATTTGCTTTATACTTTCGGTTGTTTCAAAATGAAAAAAAAAGATCCATCCTTATAAAATTATATTTCTTCTCAAAAACAACTATGTGGTGGCAATCAGTGCATTAAATAGTGTCCTTCGGTCAAGTAGCTTGGTATTTTCGCAACAACAGCACGTATTGAGTTAGTCCGAATGGCTCTGACATATTTTTTTATAATGCCTGACGGCGAAAACAACGCTAGTTTTTGCCCGTCAGAGAATAACTTTCCAACAATTCTCAAGATAGGGGAGACTGGGGACCGATGAACCATGGTACCTACGGGCCACCCATGTATATTTCAAACGTACGACGAGAGCGCTTTCTGTATGTCTTGACCAGACCTGTCATACTTGCCACTTTCGGCCATATGGTTTGGAGTTTGATCTACTCGAGTACAGTGAAGCTAGACGCGTATGAACGTTTTTGAACATTGTTTAGTAATTTTGACCTCCTTCTGTAAATGTTTAAAACAATAGTTCTAATAATTCCTACACGGGTGCTACTTCGTGCTTCTTTGCATCATCTCTTGAATTCGAAACATAGCGTAAATTAATTGTCTATTTGATTCTTCTGTACACGGGGCTAAATGCTGTAAAGCTGTTGTTGGGGACTGATGAGCCATTTTGATGGGGACCGTTGAACCCCAATGGGGTTAGCCAGTGATTAATAAGTGAGATGAACTTGTTACTTTTCAGAATATAGCTTTCAGATTGTCCCACAAGAAAGAACGAAAAACAGATCTTGGCGAGTATGTTCTTGTTAAATAAGCCTATGCCAGAAAACGCAGAGTTTTTTTTATTATATTGGCATTGTAAAACAAGTTTGGGATGGCGACCATGAAATCCAGTTTCTGTGACGCTCAGTAAGGCATACGGCCTCTTGTGCCTTTTGTTGAACCCATTCAGGAAGAAAAAACTTCAGTTCATTAAGTTTTAGGAGTTATACCTAAGTCAGTTTCCCAAACTACCAAGCGCCGAAGGGAGATAATTCAATTAAATATGTATTTTGAAGGCCAACAACAAATATATGTTACCTTATTCTTAGGTTGCTGCTCTGGAGTCGGCTACTGCTCTTTCGGGATACTAATATGTACCGTATTTTTTTTTTCAATTTACAAGCGAAACATGGTATAGAATTGAGGCTTTTCCGTTAACACGTCCATATGACCGTGTTCACACCCATTTTAATTTATTGGGAAGTTATCTAATTATGCCTTAAAACGTTTTGAAGTCACTTGCGCGTGTTTGTGCCTTTTCTTGGTTATAACTTATGGTTCTTTGAGCCCCAATAGCTGGCTTATTGTTCACTTATCTTGGAGAGAGAGGGACCATCTCAAGCTTTGAGGCAAATGGACCCCAAGCCACCACTTTTGGAAACAGATCTACATATTAGCTAGACTGGACTAGACTGTTTTTGCCCAAATATGTGAAAAGTGGACCATCGGTCCCCAATCTCCCCGCGTATAGGTTTCGGCAGAGCAAGCATGTCACATACAAGTCATGAGTCAAAGGTATGAATACATACGGTCAAAGTTTATTCAAACAACTGATAACATGTTGTTGTTCTTTCAGGGAAATACTTCTCTCCCTGGTTACCCTACTTCTGTTTCCTGATGTTTTCAGAATTTCACAAAGTGATGAATAAAGTCACAATGTTTTACATACTATGAGTCTCTTGTTAATGTCTAAATGACGAACTCAACCACGACCGTCACATAGCAAAATCCTGATAAGTAAATGTAATGTGTGTACCACCAGTCTTGAATTACCAATTCA
>JAVFBX010207969.1:0-12139 GCA_034783855.1 Mopalia kennerleyi
CCCCACGTCAAAACTAAAGAAGTCCATATAACAAGCAAGAATTTCTTATGGATAACACCTTCCTGGTTTTATTGGTCACAACGTTTCTATCATACGTCAGGGATCGTGTTCAAGTCTCCACTTCAAAACGATCTTTAAATGCCACTCAAAGAAATTAAAAATATCAGTGTAAACGTTATCAGTGTGAGGTATAAAATGTTTTGAGTCAAAATGAATCCGACATTAAAATCCCCCCTCCCCAGCGGTTCAGTAAGTAGACATGAACTTTAATTTATCTTTTTTTTTAATCTAACTTATGGTAAATATAAAGCCAAGGTCACATAATTAACATCTAAAGACTTCATGTAATTGCCTTTATAAATTGATGCGTGAAGGTAACCGTGACTAGATGTTCTATTTACCTGAACGGAATTCGAAATTTCTCATCTTTGTCTGAAGGTGCTTGGGTGGGTAAAGTAGATCCCCGTTACTCGTCAAATGTAGCCTGACTTAAATTGACGATACATATGAGTAGCCATCTTTTCATTCTTTTTTTTTTTTGACGTTGAGATTTCGTTTCCCAAAATACGCATTAAAAAAATAACTCTAGAAACGGTCATCGATTGCTCTAAAGCTTCAAATAAATGCTCTAACTTAGGTCATCATATTTAGTGACTGTAGAATTAAAACCCCGTGCCCATCGTGGCAATGTGAGGTACCCGATTCCCGTGTTAGTTTGCCGTCTCAATAACGAGTACGACGTGAATCCCGTTGACAGAATCTGCGCAACTAACAAGATTCGAATCATGGGTAACATGCAGAGGATTTCCTCCGATAATCAACGTCAAACCATAGCACATGTTTAAAAGGTTGTTTGTAAGATATGACGCCAATTTTAGCGTCCCGAGGTTTAGGGTTATAGTTAGGGTGACGGTAAACTAGGGCTTGGGTTAGGTTTAGGGTTTATCACAGTGAACGGGTTTCACAGGACTCGACACAAGAGCGGTTATATGTATGACGTTTACTAATCCTACTTCGATGTACAGTTCACCGGATCGAATCCACCTGTCGACCTTCAGGTATATGAGCGAGTCCCCTTTTGTGGCTCCGGCAATCGCGGTGGTGTTTTTTACGAGGTTTCTTTACGGTTTTCCATCGTAATAAGGCAAGGAACAGTGTGAAGTGGACAATCCGTCGTTATATAAGTGAAAAACCCTCGAGTATGACGTTAAACCCAAATCAAACAAAGAAACAAATAATTATATGGATGAATTGCGGTGAGACAAGAGCTGTGGCACCAATGGACATCTAACAGATGACAACCTCTAGGCCACGTTAGGGCCTCCTGTCAAAACATGCACAAAATGACATAATCTTGACCCCGCGTTAGTTCGCCCAAAACAAAAGTTGCTCTAATGACCTGGATTGTAAACGAACGCGTTTCGCTGGCATTTTCTGACTGTTTCGCTCGCAAGTTTGCAAACATCCCTATACGTGACTTTGAAGCGTCTAGCAGCTCCCTCTGTTCAAATATACTGTTGTCGAGCAGTGTATATGAACCGCTTTACACCTTGACGAAGGCACTTTGTTCATCCATTTAAAGTGTCAGTTAGTATTATATAATAGGCCTATGACGGAAATGGGTTTCCAGTCGGGTTATGTTTTATAATGAGGAACTGTCATTAACCTTCCGACCGTGTAGTTTGTATTCCCCGAAGACACGACCGCCCCATCTGAAAAGACGTCTATATTTTAACACATCTTAAAAATTAACTAAAATACCTGTCAGTGTTGGGTATAGACATGTCGTCTGATTTGGGGAACTCTAATCTTCGTATGAGAAACAAGAACCAAACTTACTTCAATCGCCTAAAACTCGCGAGATTGCCGTTGCCGTGGCATCGTCACTCAATCATATTCTCGTGAGAGTATCTATAGCGCACGAGATTGAAAAATCTCGTACGCTATGTCAGGCCATCGCGCAATAATTTCCGCCAATATTTGGCGCGATATTTGTCACGGATCACAAAATGACACTCAAAACAAGATGGCCCGTCTATTTCTCAGAGTCAATGTCTTGATGTATGGAGTTGAACCGATTCTATGTTAGAATGATCTTAACTGCGCTCGGCTGCGACAGATGTATGAATATGCATAAAAAGCGTACATTGTTTTTTTCACAGGAAGCCTATTTACCGACGTATTCACACTTTCTACACACTCAATTAAACCTAGCAGATTCCAAATAGCTTTAGAATAAGTCAATTTAGTTGAGGAGTTAATTATTTTTTTTAGCCCAAAACCAACGGAAACTCGGAGTTCTCTAAATATACTAATTTGTTCCGCGTATTTGAAAAAAAAAAGGCATATCATAATGGCGGCGAACATACGATGTGCGATGTACATAGAAGGACTTACACATGGAAGTGCTGTGGCTTTCCTATACACTGTTGGTCATCGGAACACGTTGCAAATATGCACTTTGTCGTATTCTACTATGTTCAAAACTTTATTTTTTTTATACCGGGGATGGTACACCGTTATATCAAATAAACTCGCTTAAGCATGGCACACAACCTCAATCACAAAAGTAAACTTCTTAGTCTGTCCATTTGTAAGTGCACGATGTGGCTCCGGCAATCGCGGGGATGGCTTCCCAAGTTTCCTCCTGGTTTTCCACCGTAATATAAGGTAGGAAACAGTATGAAGTGGACAATCCGCCCATTCCGTCGTCATATAAGTGAAATACCCTTGAGTTCGATGTTAAACCCCAATCAATCAATCAAACAAACAAACCATTTGTAAATCGAACATGTCCACAAAGAAAACATCAATACAACCGACATAAAGACATCAAAACGCGTACAAACCAGCTAAACTCTGTTTACAGAAGATAGACAAAGTCACTTAAAAGAAATTGAAAGATCACATAACCAGAGAGAGAAAGCTTTTTAAAAACGGCCCAACTGTGATAGACCGTACATCACAGTAGAAATAATATATTAGTTTTAGATACACGCGATATCTAAGGCAACCATCTGAAATAAAGACAAAGTAATCAGACGAGTTGGACACAAGTGAGTGTTATATACCCCCTGGGGGACAGTACGATTATTAAAGAGTCAAACTTAGTATCAAAGATGGACATCTCGAGCGTACCTTAACACCACGGGCTAAATTGGATTGAAAGCAACACAAAAAGTCAACAAGACACAAAGAAGGGATAGCCACAAACGTTAACGACTGAGTTGTAAGGCCTTAAATGCGTCTGCAAACAGAAGTAATAAGGGAAAAACGTTTAACCTCACATACTGTGTGGCAGTCCAGAAATAACCGAACAGAAAGACATTTCACCGTATTTTTAACTCGAAACAGAGGTATAATTTCTAACCATGAGCAGATAGGGAATAACAAAAAAAGTACAAAAGATTTGGCCGACAGACGATACACACAGGTAAGAGCACAATGTACCCATGTATATTTAGATGAAAAATATCATGTTCCACGTTTATTTGGGGTATTTTTTCTTCGTGTGATGCAATTTTAGCATATACCTTTACAACTATGAAATTTAAAAGAATGTAACAGTTTTTTCTTGTAAACGGTTTTTTGTTGATACATGTTCATTGTGTTTACGCCTGCATACTGATAGCAAGACATTTGCCTGTCTTTTCATGCATTTTATTTTATTTATTTTATTTTTTGAAGTCTATTTCAAGTGCATACACCAGATAAAAACAGTGGGGGAATTGCTCCAAGATTAAAAAAACACATCTTCTTAAAAACATTTTTTAATTTCTTTAAAATTGTTTAAATAATTGCTGTTTCCTATACTGTTCATATGTTTTCACCATATCTCATCATTATCGTCAGATGTTGGTGCCTGTAGTCGATACATAAATCATTTATTCGCTTTAAATCTAAGAATAGGTAAAAACGATATAATTATCAGCGTAAAGCTGCAATGTAGCGATCAGAAATCCACGTGTATTTAAATTAATAATATTTCTGTTGATAGAAATACAACGAAATAAATTTTGGATGAAGGCTTGTTTGCTACGACTATTTTACACTTTGCAATATTATAAATGATAAAATTTACTGTTAAAAAGCCACATACATTCACCGGTGTGATGCTCCGCGTAGTATGAACCTTCTACAGTTTAACAATGTTAAACTCTGTGAGCTTTATGGGACGGTCTACTTTCGTGGATTTTCCCTAACACTCGGACACTGACATTCTATTATGATGATGAAGCAGAAATGCCAGAAATAATACTGACAGCATATTATATGCACAACACGACAGCGATGACAATATTATGCAATAAGTATTATCTCACATCTATGCTATTTTTAGTTACGTAATCAGTGCAGATTAGCTCGTCCGGTGAAAAAATATATACTTATTTAGTGATAAACAATTTTGGCAACAAAATTCGTATCCGACTCAAATCATTATTCAACTCATCTGAAGAAAAATCAAATTGAAATATGGACTATTTTTGGCCTACATTTGTCTATGTTTGTGATTGACCCCGTTTGGTGATGGATTATTTTATAATGGAATTAATTAAAATTTAAAGGATATTGCGGTCTTTATCTATAAATTAGCATATTTGCTTTGAAGTTCTGTAATCTTCAAGTCACAGCTCCGATAAGGTTTTTGTATGTAGAGGCTGTCTGTGCGCATGCTCTATTGCAACTTACATACGTGCTTACAATTCTCATTCCGTTAAATTTAAATGTACCAGAAAATAAGTACCAAAGATAATCCTTATAATGCCTTGCTAAGTTTAGAACCACAACTTAGTCTGTGTTCGTAAACTAATTTAAACATTTTAATTTATGTGCACTGGAAGGAACTTATCTGACAGACGGCGCAGTTTTTTTTTGCTCCAAGTTCCGTGTGTCTATTCAACAAGAAAAAACCCTTATGTACCGCGAAGGCTAGAGCAGTCTATCCAAACAGTTTTGTTTTAAAGTGGTTTTGTTTAAGATTGTATTTTATATATTTAATAGATTACGAGAGAAAAAATTAACATATATATATATTTATATATATATATATATATTTTTTTATTTTTATTTTTTTTTTAATTTGTGTGGCTTTTTTCTGCTTGTTAACACAGTTCAATTCTAAAGTTTAAAATGAAATTGCAATTTAAAATACACGAAGTCCACGTAATAAAGCAGTTGAACTTTTTAAAGGAGAGTTGCAGAGAACTTCCCGTGTCCTGTATCTCATGCCGAAACGGTCAGTAACTTTACCTGCTACTCGATGGTAGTTCCAGCACAGCACTATTGGAGTGCTTTAAAATAATAGTGGTCAAATAATGGAAATTTCCTAAATGAACACGACTTTGGTTTGTTTGTTGGCTTGATTGTGGTGTACCGCCGTACTTATTATTTCATTAGTTCATTCACATGACGGCGCGTCAGCCCAATGGGCAAAGGAACCCACCCTCGACGCCACTGGCAACACAGAAAGACAAGACGGGACAAATGCAAGACAATTATAGAATGCAATCCAAATACATGACATGCATATAGGATTCCGTTGCCCCTTAAACTGCAGAAGCACCAGGGCAACAGGAAACTCCCTCCAAACACCCGCTACACGGCTGTGGACGCCAATCAATCACGAGTGTTCTAACAGCTTATTCACACTATGTTTAGTATCCTGTGTGTTGGATGGAGAACACCACCGTCAGAAAAGCAAAACACGTTAAACACGGTGATAAACACCAGTCAATCAACCATATACGTACGTATCTATATGGTGGAGTTTTTTAGCCCGTTGTCCAAAGGCCCTGGGTTCGAATGCCGCTGTATGGAGGCTGGCAACTTTTTCTCTTTTTATTTATTCAAAATATAGTAACGTAGTAACGGCTTTTCATTCTGTTCACTATAATTTTCCCAGGCTGCCAATGTATGGACGAATAGCCGATAAACACATTACATATGAAACAACATGGACGTGCTATTTTCGACCACATTCAAATTGTGACAATTTTGACTACGTGAGATTTCAAGGGTTATCTCTTACGCAAGAAATAACTAATTCATTAGTCATTCTTTTCCCTTTTGTCTTGAAGAATTTGTGTCCATATAAACGAAAGTCCCAGCTGATACAAGGTTTAATTGATGTTTTAAATATTAAATGACAGAAAGAAATGGTTTTTGTGTTAGCCTCCGTAAATAGACATTGGTCACAGTGAATGTAAATATGCTAAACGAACATTCCGCTTGTCATATAGTTTTGACCTTCGCAGTTTCGTATATTTTATTAATTTATCACGTATTTCCATGAACCGTAACCAACTCTTTATCTTTTCAGACAAATTACAGACAATAATTCTTCATAATCCCATAAATAAAACTAATATTTATCTGACCTTACAAGTCGTTCTGAACTTTGTGTTCGTGCGCCATACACATTTGAATAATGATTTAGTTGCGAGAACCCCACGTATTGGATTTGTCCGCGTGACCTACTGCTGTTAAAATCGGATATAGGTTTCTAGGTCAGGCCAATAATTCGTTAATCCTTTAATCTCATACCTTATCACCTGTTTTATAACACAAATTAATTATATATTTGTATTTATAACTTTTATTCTGATTGCAGCGATATACATGTATGTTAATGTAGGTGACAATTCATACCTGTTGTTGTTTCTTCCGGTCATAACTATACGATTGAAAAGCAATTAAATCTTATGAAACTATTAAATTACTGTGCATGTAGTTATTTTTCATAAATTATCCAAAAATAAATATTATCATTTGTCAAAAGTTTATACTAATTTCTGACACTGTATTATGTCGATCTGTCCGGAAAGTACACACTTGTGCTCTTTTGATCAGATATATTCATTGGCATTTGACGCCGTACTTATGGAGATTTCACTTCAATGACATCGGTATATTCCATAGGTAATTGCCATTAGCACCTTCGTAACCAAACGGGTCGGCGGCCGTGGCTTAGTCGTTAGCGAGCGCGCTTACTAAAGTCTACTTCGATGTACCGTTCACAGGGTCGAGTGCGTCTGTCGACCATCCGGTATATGAGTAAGTCACACGGTGTGGCTCCGGCAATCGCTGGGGTGGTTTTTATGAGGTTTCCTCGCGGTTTTCCACCGTAATATGGCGATGTGTAATTTGAAGTGGACATGCAATCTTTCGTCATATAAGTGAAATATCCTTGAGTACGACGTTAAACCCCAATCAAACAAACAAACAAACAAACATAATATCAGTTCAGTTTTATGCTTTACACCAGTCAATTGACACGAAATGGAAGCAAAACGAACTGGGACAAAACATATCTTCTCGTGGCTAACCATTACTTGTTACTTTTGTGGACGGGATTTTAAGTTATGAAGTTTTCGTGCGGGTTGTGTAAGCGATTTGAAAATATGCTTACTTTCATATAAATGGCAGATGTATTTTTTTCTTTATTATTAAATCCGAAGGTTCCCTACATCCGATTGTAATCAGCTGATATCGTGATAATAAACAGACATATCACTTAAAGCCAGGTCTTTTGGACCGATACCTATACAAGTTTCAATTTATATTTGCGATTAGCTTTATTTGAGTGAATAGTAATTTTTGCTTTGCACGCAAGATTACTCGTGCTAGATTAGCTGGTAAACTAACCATGTCTTTTTATAACTCTGATATACAATCTACCTTCGCGACAGACTTAATTAGTAAAAAAAAATATAATGTTCTGTATATATTTAATCCACATTCAATCATCCGTAGCCACTTTTTTCGCTGAGAAAGTTTTAGTGCCAGAGCCCAGTAGCCAAAGCTGTAAAGGGTAAGGGGTTATGTTTCGTCTTGCTTACCAGAGCATATCGGTTTCAGGCATTGAGATACGATCATTTTTTAGCTATTTTATTTAAATATTTATTCGACACAAAAAAAAGTTCGAGTATATATAAATAAAAGTTCAGACTCCTGGTTTAATAGCTCTTATGGCTGTCTCTGTCGAATGTAAAAAAAAACGAATAAGGTATATTTGTTTTGGTTAATACGAAATCTCAGATGGCATAGCCGATCAGGATACTTCTCATTCGGATTATTAATTTCAGTCGACACAGGCAGGTATTCAATTTTGATACACGTACTTGAACTTTAGGTAGCGCCTTTAAAATATTTATGACACGTCACAACAAAGTATATACCGTTATTTATGACTTTTCGGGGCTTATATTTCATCTCGTACACCTATATTACATAGAGGCAAACTGTTTTAACTCTCAAAGTTAAAGATTTTGGCCAGATGAAGTTGCGTCTAAACCAATGTCTGGACGAAATCAACTTTTTGGGACGATAAGGCGAAATTTTCTCCAAGGTGGTTGTTCAAGTAGTTTAAGTTTCTAACAATTCCATGGCATCTGTGTCATACTTATATACCTTCGGAATATGTATTCACACTAAGCTTTGAATTATTTGTTTATTGAATCGAGATTTTTAAAATTAACATTGTCTTTGGATTCACATTTGCGTTTTGTATATACTGTTAAATTTATTATTTGAAAATGTTGTACTCTCGAATGCTGTACATTTTTTAATTTTGCTATCGATGGCAACACCATTGGAACCAGGAGCTAACAGAGGCAAGTCTAATATTGCAGTGCCGATCAGGTTCCAATGCTTTTTATTTTTACTTTGAGAGAGATTTTACAGGAGGAGTATTTGATGCTTTTAATCGTCTGTTAGCATTATTTAGCTTGATGCGTTCGTACTTTAAGGGGCCGAAGGTTAAGCACCCTGCTTCCTGTTGCCCTGGTGCTCTCTGGACTAAGGGCAACGTGAAGCCGATCCGTTTGAGACTTAGCATTGCGTCCAGTGGTTGTAGGCCTACTGTATTTGACTTGTCGAGTTTCGTCCTTGATGGTGAAAGGGCCCGTAGCTAAGTGGTTGGCGTGTCGTGCTTCTGATCCACCCGATGTAAGCCAGGGTAAGGAGTGGATAAGCCGGTGTCATTTAAGTAAAATGCCCTTGAGTTCGAACATCTTTCTTGCATTAAAATACCTAGCATAGGTAGTCATATAGTTGTTGATTCAGATGCACGCGAGTCACGCACGCATTCTCCCATTTGTAATTTAAGATTTTGTTTTAACCCTGCTATAAAGTTAACATATTTGGTCCGTTGGTACGTCTATTACCTACATTATCTTTATGTTTCTTTCAGGTCTTTAATTTCCGAGAAAGAGCTATTTGACGTGAATTTGGCATCATCGTGAAGCAGACGTTGGATTAACGGATTGAATAACACATTAATCCAACATGGCGGATAACGATGGTAAGCACACAATTTTATATCTAGATAATAGTTTAGCATTAACATATAAACTGTCCAATTTTCCTTTGCTTTCCCAAGCTTTGACCAGTAAATCTCTCCGGCCTATTCGTGTTGACTTTATTGTCACCAGAAACACATTATCAAAAGTTCATCAAAATGTTAAAGAAAAGTCTATAGATGTGTAAGTGAAGCTTTCTCTGTTTTCTAAAACTTGTGTAACCTAAGTGAAATACCCATTTAAACACAAGCCCGAAGTTTATAATCAATCATGATCGATGGATGGATCGATCAGTCAGTCAACCTTAACTGTGTAAAGTTTCTCCCAATACGATAAAGAAAATGACAGTCCTTACAAAATCACCCGCGTTGGTGTGAATGTAATGTCTATGGGGAATATGTAAATCAATGACATTAACCATCTGAAACGTTAATGTAAGTAGCTAGTGGCTGGTGTGGGCGTCCCATTCTCCCACGATCCCCAAGCTAGAGGGCAACATGAAGCCGCTGACGAGTCTACAAACTTAACCCTTTTCTACCCTTCTTTTCTACTTCTACGTACAAAAAAAAATTAACGAAACGATGTTCGGAAGCTGGTGAACTGTCCATCCCATCTAGCACATGAATGCTTGTCTAAATATAGGCCAAATATAATTAACATTTTATCAATAATACCCACAGAACATTACTGAATTCTTAATTAATGGTTGTCTTAAATATAATGAATGGCGATGACGAATGGAATCAGTCAACCGGAATGTACGCGGTTAACGTAATGCATTTTATATCCGGTGGTAAACCTTTATTAAAACTAAATTTATGTTGTTGGGGGTTTTTTTTTGGTCTTTTTATTTTTTATTTTTTGTTATTTTTTTGGGGGGGTGGGGGGGGGGGGGTTATATTAAAATATTATTGTGCAAAAAGTAGGGTGCTTGTCTGGAAAATTTAGGTTTTTTGTGTACTCTACAGCGGCAAGAGGTGGTCTCATTTCCAAACCTGGTTTTATAACATCTAGCCGTTGATCGATCGATCAATCAAATAATCAATTAATCAAAAACCTCGATATCAGTCAATCAGCAAAAATATAGAGGCCTAAACAGTGGACCTAAAGATTATACGTCGATATCATTTATTAAATCTGAATCTAAGTTTTTCACAATGTTGGTTGATTGGTTGATTGATTGATTGATTTATTGATTGATTGATTGATTGATTGGCTGATTAGCTAGAACAAAAGTAGAATTACCCCGTCATATCTTTTTTACAAGAGTAGAGTTTGCTTGCCTCCACCGAAATTCGAAATTCGTGCATTTGAGCACAATTGCGCAAAACATTTTTTTTTTTTAGTGTAAAGAAAGAAAAGTTTATCTGCCTACATTGGGGATCGAACTCGCGGCTATGGCTAGAAGGGCCGGAACTCCATTTATATATGTACCCATACATACACATATATCTCAATTATATAACCATATTGTTCACAAG
Organism: Mopalia kennerleyi; assembly: GCA_034783855.1. Taxonomy (NCBI): domain Eukaryota; kingdom Metazoa; phylum Mollusca; class Polyplacophora; order Chitonida; family Mopaliidae; genus Mopalia; species Mopalia kennerleyi. Next base: position 10,781 of record JAVFBX010207969.1, read on the forward strand.
TACATAAGAGCCTAATAAATCACTGTGGCACACAATTGACAATTCTGTATATAACAAGTGCATTGGGTGTTTACTTTCTCGTTAAAAGTGTCATATAAGTAGAGATAAGTACGGACTTCGCCCAGTCAGTTGGTAATCGGAGGTACTTCACCTGTGTGAAATTAGTACTTTACAATTTTGAGTGACACTTGAACAATAAAAGGTTAATCGCTAGGCCGTATATTGTTTGGGACAAATTGTTTAATGCCCGCCTCAAGGCTAATGTTAGGAGTTTGTGCTTTGCTAGCAATTTTTAAAAAGAGTGTACACTAAAATTATTCTTCTTTTTTTTTATTGTTTGATTTAATATTACTCAATTATGGCATTGTTATTGCACCCAGCGGTATAAATACGCATTTAAGGGACTGTGTCCTTATTCGTGTCGACCACAGAGGGTGTGTTTGGCGGAAGGTTCCCTTTCTCTGAGCACCCTTGAAATTACTACCGGAAACCTTTCTGGTGCTATTGAAGGATTGTTTCCATATAAACAATAAGTGCACAGGCACCACAAAATAACCAACTGTGCCTCCATTTTGCTGTCATGTTGTCATGTCAGTGAAATAAACAGTGAACCCCCATACTGATGTTAATTATCCAATTCTCGTGTAAACCCATACTCAGTCCTTGAATCCACACCTTTTCCTAATCAAGCAATAGTAAACAACTTTTAAATATGGCTACTTATTTGTAGGATTGCGCCCGAACAAGCCCCCGGGGCTTACACAGCGCCATGGAAGCCTTGCGCAGATTTCCTACTCACCATCAGTGTATATTTCGAGTCTTCTTCAAGGCGAAGGCGACGAAGAAATAAGCGAAGAAAATAAACACAACATCTTTTGTGAGATGGATGTTTTGAACAAGAGAGGTGAAGAACTGGAATGGAAGGAATCTGCTAGGTTTGTGAAGTCTTTTTTCATTGGTAGAATGGGTGGCGCGAAATGGTTTCTGGGTATTTGATAATTGTCTTGTGGCTAGGTGTTTTCTGTTTTAAAGCTATACTCTCAGCGTAGCACAAAAACGAACTTTGGACATACCGGATTAAAACATTTGTTATAATATACTTTTTTTTATTGGTAGTTGTCCTTTTTTTAAAATAAAGTCAAGATCACTTAATGGTCACTCTTGGAGTGGCCAAGGCGACTCTATTCAGTCCTTATGCTGATGGTTCCAAATTCCAATTGGTACACTACTTGGAGTTGTCATGGAGACCAAATTTAGTCCTTATGCTGATGGTTCCAATTGTTACACTACTTGGAGTTGTCATGGAGACCAAATTCAGTCCTTACACTGATGGTTCCAATTGGTACACTACTTGGAGTT
>JAVFBX010207980.1:0-12139 GCA_034783855.1 Mopalia kennerleyi
TTGCGTTAGACCTCAATATAAGCGACAAACAAAACACGGGGAGCGTTTTTGAGATCTGATTTTAATTAGACTGGAGTCCATGCTGTGAACGAATGGTTCATGAGTGACTTTCACTGATGGCGTTCAGGATTGCAACTTTTCCTTTTTGCAATACGTCCTGTTGGTTTCCCATCAGACACTGTCTATGCAAAGATTGAATTGTATATAAACAAACAAACAAGCAGGCAAATAAATAAAAATAATAGATACAAAGATGAATTTATATTAATAGAAAAATTTAAAAAAATAAGTGATCAGGTGAGTAGAAGGCTATCTAGTTTTTAGCTTGACACATTGTCACATGCCTCAAAGGTTAGGGAATCCCCTATGCCCTATTTAGAGGCTCAGTGGGGGATGTGTTATACCTGCTGATAGGTGAGGTTCATTGACTGTATATAATAACAAATTCATATCGACAAGAACATGTCAATTGAAAGGTAGGTGTAAATATCTGTCTGTAAAATGTTGTGAATTCTGAAATTTGTACCAAAAAGGCACTCGTCTAGTTCTGTGTATTAAATATTGAAAATGTCGTTTTTGCTGACACAACTAGTGGGTCATTTTTACACATAGTCTTAGCTCTTACTAAAAATACAGGTATATGCAATAACCGTCACAGTTTAAATCCAAGCTTAAACCAGACAGGTTTGGGCTGAGATTAGGAAACAAATTAATTGTAAATTGGTAGTTTTTGTGCAGAAATTGTTCACATTTCTTTGGTCACCTTTAGTACATACAGCCAAGTAGAGATTATTCGTGAAAAATACTTTTTAAAGGATTATGGGTACATGTTATCACACTTTATGTTACTTTTGGTGTAAATAATATTTAGAAACTAGAAATTATTAACACTGATAATATCTTTGACCTACTATATCTATTTTAATAATGCTCTAATTTTTAACCAATTTTAATGAGGTCAGAAAATACTATAAATCCTGAACTGCACATCCTCCCAAGGCAAGGGGGAAAAGAAGATCGTCCATTAAGTCTCTCTTCCTTTCTTACCTTGCCTCCGTAGGCTATAAAACATGAGTTAGCTAGAGTTTACAACAGCTACTTTCAGATGATCTCTCTTTACCCCACCCAATCAGATTGAAGCTTTCCTAAAATAAGAAAGAGGCGGTCTTAACACCGGATGACAAGTAAACTATACACATAATATAAATGCACAATCTTAGTCCCATTAACAAGTCATGTCATCATTACAGACACCTTAATAATTGGCAGTGGCGACACGTTTGTTTGTTGTCTACTTTGATGTGTAAACGGCTTTCTGATTGGCTGCTTGTTTCTGCAAAAGTCCAATTCAATTTTTGCCACGTTTTTGCCTCGAATTGCAGCAAGGGGTAATAATGTGGAAGTCTCATCTTATACATTTTGACCCTTGCAATAGGACGATGGAATTGCAAGGCTGAACAATTAGTTTTATACATGTGGGCTTAAATTCATAGATTTAACAATTTCTGGAATAGTTGACAATATTGGTCATAATCTTATAATACATCTTTTTGAATTGACAATAACAATTAGTTTTTGAGTATATTTGACAAATTTGGGTAAAAGTGAGTCGGGTGGGTAAGAGGCTGGAAACCTGATAATGTTGGTTTTGGATATCCTTTGCTGAAATAACTTACAAGACAATTATGACTGTCAGCAGTTAGTTTAGAATCTTGCAGACTACAAATTTGGTTATATATTAATAACATTTTTGCATTGTATATGAGGCGTAAGTATGTAAATGTAGCTCAATGTGTAAACACTCAGCATTAATAATTCAGTTTCATTACTAAGTGATGCTGTGTCAATTAATACTAGACCATGCCATTATACCAAATTCTGATTGGATTCTTGTTTGAAACTGACGCATGTATGTTACCTCGTTACCAAGGTGCTTAATTAACACATTGTCAGTAGAGCTAATGAGCAGGCTGTGAGATACATATACTTGCGCACATTATAAACAGGGTGATTGTATTGAAAATAAGCAATCATTGGCTGTGGCCTATTATGTAAGATTTGAGTGGAATCTATCTTTAGCTTTCATCGCAAACTTATTTCCATGAACATTACTCATTGTTCCATATGCAATAAATACACAAATAATAGGACATATTTTATAGACTTTCAAGTTCTTTATTTTATATCATAATATAAATACAAACTATATTTTCGAATTTGTATGTCCTTGGGCATAATTTTTAAAACAATTTTTGGGGTCTATTTTTTATTTAATTTATTAGGGTATTGTTGTGCACATTCAATGGCAGATTGATGCCTGATGGATCTGCAGTGAATATTATTATAGCTTTCTCGCTTCTTCCCTTAGCAACCTCTCGGTTGCCTAGGACTCGGTAGCGGGCACAAAAACCATTGTTATTCTGAAACGGGCAGAGTGTTGTGTGTGACAGCCGGCTAATGCTCTCGCTATTGTCCACTCTATATTGACCACTGTCCAGTCTGCCTTTCATGCAAGGCCGATCTACCGCCTTGTTCCTACATAAGTATTTTATAGTATAATGCGAAAGTCAATTGTTACTGGGCAGAAAGTAATTTCCACCGCTAACTGCATGCACTTCTTTTATTGTGCCCTTCTATAGAAAACGCGACAAGGGCTGTGTGTATGATGTGTACAGTCCAGCGGAACTGATACACTAACCATGAACTGGCTCAGAATTGTGTACGCGAAAAAGACAAAGCCCATTCAGATATGTCCAGTCTTGTCGATTCTGGTTTTGACATAGCGGTGAATCAGTCAAGCTGTTGAAGTAGCTTTCACCATGATATCTCTGCTTCATACAGACCTCTTCTCACATTATAGCTGGTTGTATTTAGCTGATCAGATCTCTTCCAACACCGCAACTGTTGTTGGACTATACGGCAGAATATGTGTACAGTTTTAGCTACATGTAGTTCTCTGATCTCTTCTAATTATGCCGTATGGACTATAGAATTGGGCTGGGTGACTGTATCGGGCTGTACTGGATGTCCTAGATTTCTTTGCCAGAATTCAAATCAGACATTTCTGAAGAAAAAAATCACAGCCCTGCTTGGCAACCAGGCTCTGTCACATCTCTGAAACCATTCCTTCGAAAGAAAGAGCAGGTGGCGTTTAAAGCGACAATAGGTAAGAATTACGAGATATACAAATATTTTTTGTAAGTTTAAAATCTGCGTAAATAAGCTCGATCTCTCCCAGTTTATGTAATAATATTAAGGTAATATAAATAAATTATTTTTTAAATTATTTCATTTCAAAATTAGTATTAAAATACCTCACTGATTCAGATAAATACAAAATATTTCAATGTATGGAAAAATGACATTTTCAATACATGTATATGAACAATGTTTTATGACATTTAGTTACTAACAAGGTCTACCAGGTCATATTTCCTGGACATTTATTGATTCTACACAAAAATAAAAGAATAAAAATTATATAAAAAAATTATAAAGAAAAAAACCCCACACATATATTTTTCATGTTCTATATTGTACTACTCATAGTATATGTTCATATCGTTATAATATCTAAGAGTGTACAGGTAACATAGGGTTATTGAGTGCAGTTTTTTAAGTAAATATAATGAAGTCCAGGGTGTGTTTGTGTGGGCTGAATGTCTTGTGGTTCTTTTGAAATGCCTCAATGGCTACGGAATCCCCTCTGCCCTATTTAGACGCTCAGTAGGGGATGTGTTATACCTGCACATAGGTAAGGTTCATTGACTGTATAGAATAACAAATTCATACCGACAAGAACATGTCAATTGAAAGGTAGGTGTAAATATCTGTCTGTAAAATGTTATTACTTCTGAAATTTGTACCAAAAAGGCACTCGTCTAGTTCCGTGTATTAAATATTGGGATCAGATATATTTAGACTTGTACCAAAAAGGGAATATTTAATGAATATTACTGACGAGCCCAATGGGTCGTTTTTGCTGACACAAGTAGTGGGTCATTTTGCTGAGAGGTCCAATATGCCCATTTGCTGACACTCACTCCATGTTTGTCCTTTCGCTGATGGGCCAAATATGCCATTTTTGCTGACACAGCCATTGGGTCATTTTGCTGACAGGTGGAATTTGTGCTTTTTTCTGAGTCATGCTGACATGGGTTTAGATTGACCCAGCGGCCTCAACAGCAAAACAGTCTGCGCACTGAGCTACCCATAGATTTATACTCAAAATACCGTTTATACTGAGTGACTGTCTAAATTCTAGTAGAGAAAGGACAATATGCATGCCTTCAGTGGGGATCGAACCTGGAACCTCTATCTATCAAGGTCGACACTCAATCCATCAACTGAGCTGCAGACCCACAATAGAATGAGCGGAAATTTTGTCCTAATCAAAGGATGCTAACGTGACTTATGTATTTATAGAAATTTTCTAATGCAGTCAAAATGAAAAGCACAGGTGACTTTGTTCTTGTCATAAAAGAGTCTCAATTTTAACAGCGCGTTTTGTAAAAAACAAAAAATTCAGAAATGCATAGAAACACATACATTCTTAGCCAGGAACCCGGTCTGTGCACTTTGGCTAATAGTGCAAAATTCTGCCATTAAATTAACGTACAGATGGAAAGAAATTGTAACCGAAACGCCATTTATAGATTATGGATATATTGAATTTCATGCCACCATTATCCTCCTCACTGAAGCCATATATAGATCTGAACACCTGTTTTACTTGGTTGTTGATTGGTAACTAAGGGAAGATGATACCTGTGCAATAATTGATTTATTTCGTTTTGCCCATACCTGCTCGTATATCAAAATTTGATAAATATCCAAAAAATTTGATTGTTATCTTTTCCCATTTCAAACCAAAATGATTTATTTAATTGTGAATTTTGTACATGTATAAGTTGAATAAAATATTATATAAATTTCATATTTTCTGCATACATTTCTAACCATTTTGAAAAGGAAAATTACATTTTTTTTATAATTTAAAGAAAAGCTTTAGAGTATTTATTGTATGTTTGTAGCCAACACACCTGTACCAGAGGTTTTCAAGGCATTTATTTATGATATGTTGCTAATTTGACATCTATGTGCCAGTCGTTAACAAGTTTATGGCCTAGCTTCTGTTGCCGCAAAGAGGAATGATTTAAAACAGATGTACATGTGTTATTATAGTGACTGTTATGAGATTAAATGAGTTCTTATGGACTGTCTGCGCCCTCTGGCAAAGGGAGGTATGTTTCAAGCATAGATACCTTTACTTAGCATTGGAGGAAGATTAACTTTCCAACAGAGCGAAGCATTCGACAATTTATATATGATTAAGTGCGATTGTGCTGTTGGAGTACCTCAGTACATGTGTATAGCACCAATCCATCAATCAATCAATCAATCAGCCAATCAACCAATCAACCTTGGTATGATTTTGGTGCAGTTTTTGAAGTTTTGAAATTCAGTTCTGTTTTGTTTTCTATTTATATATAGAAAATTCCTCTCATCGATTTTATTGAAACTAAAAATAATTTTACTCAGAGGCTGAAAACAGCGTTTTGACCCAAGTGAAAGACATATTGTGTACAGTTTTAGGTTTTGAATTTGGTTGCGGAATTTTGTTTCAACATTTTCTTACTATAGTGAAAAGTAAAAAGTATCTCTAATCTGTTTGATTATAACACTTGTGATTAGAAGCACCTAGATTTGTGTTATTAACCAATCAAAACAGGATAAGTCTTCAATGGCTGCACCTCAACCAAATGACCCTCTACAAAAAACAAGACGCAAGTCAAAAGCAGTAAGTCAGTCGAAGCATTGAGTATCTTGACAATTCACTCAAGTCACTCAAAAATAGCCCTGCAATGATAGAATAATAGAAGCCAACAATTTCATTCCTTAGTTAATTGAGGCTAAAATCAAAATACAAATAGAAGAAAAATAGAATGTTTTGATGTTTAACCTCAATTTAGTCAATAATAAAACTGTTGGCCTTTATTTATTAATTCTATTTTTGCATGTCTTTGAGTGACTGTTAATTAATTTTTATTAATTGGTTGTTATTTTCTGCTTTACTAAATTCAAAATAAAGATAGATGAAAAAGATAAAGTTTGAACTTTTAAACTCAATTTAGTCAATAATAAGAATGTTAGCTTCTATTATTTCATTATTGCTGGACTTTGAGTGACTTTTAATATCATTTCTGTGGTTTAGTTCTGTCTCAAAATATAGAACTTTCTTATATATAACCAGCCTTATGTTTTAAAAGTTTTCATTAGATAGAAATATTTTTAAGTAAGAAAACACCTGAAAATGTTACTGCAGTCAGGGTTTATTTAAAAGAAGTATCTTGTTGGATATTGAAATTGTTGGATATTGAATTTTTTGTATCCAAATTGAATATTATTAAATGAATGCTTTAACCTGCAGCTTTAAAATGGCACAAAGATTTGACTTGAAATTGTGTTTGGTTTTGCAAAAAAAACATGTCATAAAATATTCCAATTCTTGAAAACCGCTTAAACACCGTCTTGCCTATGTTTATTGTCACTGGCGTCAAAGGTGGTTTCTGTCTCCCAATGGAATGATACGCTGTCATAGAAATGAAATAACCGTAAGTGCGACGCTAAACCCCAATCAAACAATCATTAGCTGGTCTGGCATCTGGTTACGTCTAGCATAGGAGTGGTTTTTCTGATATCAGATATGCGATGGAACCACGCAGTCTAATATTGGGAAGATTTGCTAATGGGTTTCCAGGAATATATGAATGGTAATTCCACCGATTATCAGCATGGGACTACATTATGGTTCCACTGATACTAATGATAAATTCTTCCAGCGCTTAGCCATCGCAATGTTCCATAAGCGAAACTTCTATCCATTATATTTATATTTGGGGTTCTGTTTTTGTAAATATGAAATTTTTGCTCCATAATACAGTACTAGTTTTTCCAACACCTTAGTTATACTATTAATGACAAATTCTTTCTATTTTTCGAAGGACTAGAAAGGAGATTCTTGTTGCCCTGGTGCTTTCAGAGCTAAGGGTCATCATGAAGCCAATCTGGGGCCAGTTGCTCGAAACACGATTTGCTGCTAACACCAGATTAAATCGCTAATACCGGGTTAGAGATACATGTAGACCTTTAACATGGCGTGATGTCATCTAATAGAAGATAAGATTAAAACGCGCTTCGAGCAATCGGCCCATGTTCTTTATGACCTCTTTGTATTGCATCCTGTATTTGTCCCGTCCTGTCTTGTTTGTTTCCAGTGCCCTCACAGATGGTTGCCTTGACTTTTTGGGCTGGAAAACTATCATATGAGTGAAATGACCTTAAGTACTGTGGTAAACCCCAAAGTAACAAATCTTTCCGTTACATTAAAAACTTCTACTGTTCTTAGGCTAACAGGCTACAGTTGGTTATTTATACACATTGATCATTTTTATTAAATACAAGTATTTCACAAGTTGTCTGTCTCCACTAAGCCACATGGGTCTTGTAACATTGTTACATAGGTATTTTGCCTGCAGCCGTAGCTTAGTAGTTAGCATACAGATTTCTCCTAATATATACATTTATTTGTTTAGATGCTATCATACTTTCACAAGTTTCAAAAAGGTTACAATTAGTCCTAAACAGAATATAATGTGATTTACAGTATGGAAGGTAGCATGGCTGATTTTATCTGAACAGATGCATTGTGGTCATTATTGAATATCACTTATTTGACATTCACTTATACATGTATCACTGTTTTTTTCTCTATGAACACCATATTGGGACATAGGGACAGCATTTGAGTACAAGACGAACATCCCCTGTAGTGAACTTCCAACAAGCATTCCATGTGCCAGTGGTTCCTGCCATACAATAAAATGGAATGCTACCATATGAGTGAATGAACCTTAAGTGTCAAGGAATTTGTAGCGGTGATAAGAACAGTCTTATTATGGTTTACTTTTTTTCTCCTAAAACAGTTTTTGCCGTTGACAAGTTTCTGAATAGATCTTAATCTCAAGTTGAAAAATAAAATATATATTTAAAAATACATGTATACTCGTATGTTTGAGATACAAATGTTTAAAAAAATAAGAAGTAGCCATTTATATTCAGAAATAATTGAACATAAATACAATTTTCTTAAACACGTCTAACTGTATTACAAGACTTATAATAGTCACATTCTCATTGTAAGGATATTTGATGTAATTTTGCTGCACTAAATCAACAAATACGCAATGTGTTGATTTGTCAGAAGAAACTGTGGCCAACTTAGATATCAGTGCTGAGCATCTGGCATCGTTTTAGCTATCAGCCATCTGGCAGAATAACGACACACACTGAACATTGAACCGGCCTGATTTGGACCGTTAAATGTCATTTCCTTATCTGAACACGGTATGATAGAGGCCTGACGTGCCAACAGTAGATTCTAACAGAGTTTCTGCGGATAACATTCTCACTTCAGTTTGACTTACACAGATTCCTACAAGCATTATGAGCTAGCGCCAAGGGATTCCATCTTAATTAGTGCTTCCCTCATTACCATATTTGGAGATGAGCCAAAGTGTGCTGGGCCAATATGGATCGTTATCGCCCAGTGCCTGCCTTGTATGGGGAAAACGTCCCACAGTTGAATGCCATGTTAAGCTTGTATTGAAGAGTCTTGTATATTGTATGTGTAAATGTTAGAAAAATTTGTGTGAAGAAACTAGATTTAAAATTTTCCTATAAAATAATGTGACAGCTTATGATTTTTTTAATTCAATAAATAGATGGATAATTAGCTGGAATTAAAAGAATTAAAATTTGAAACCTTGACAGTTTCTTGGAAAGTTCTAGCATAATTAGGAATCAAAAAAGCGGAGCTATTAGAGTGGCTATGTTTCTGAGATTGGTCACATGTTTAGGACCTATTGAAGCAACCAATGAAAAAGCCACAGAGCTAGTAGAGACTTAACGAGGAATATGGACTGTACAGCTTGTCAGTTTCTCTTCATGAATCGATTCCAAGGCTGAATATGATTAATATTGACGAGTCTTTGTCCCGGGTCTCAACATAGCAGTCACCGCAATTCTATACATATGCTAGTGGCCTGTGGGCTGTCCATCCGCTCTACATTATAACCTATCTTAGTGGTATAATGTTTTTCTGTACACAGTGAATAATGTGGAATCAATATTTATACCTAATTTATCCCTATATAGTATCCAGGCTCTATAAATGTACAGGTTTTTACATGAAATGTTGATACAGCCTCTATATATATATACTAGAGTATACTGGTCCATAAATATACCAGAAACCTGAGTATAAAGTGAGAAATATTGATAAAGTGAGATATATTGGTAGATTGGGATATATTGGTAAAGTGAGATATTTTGGTAAATAGTGATATTTTGGTTAAGTGAGATATTTTGGTTAAGTGGGATATATTGGTAAAGTCGGATATATTGGTAAATTGGGATATATTGGTAAAGTGAGATATATTGGTAAATTTTGATATATTGGTAAAATGAGATATATTGGTAAAGTGAGATATATTGGTAAATTGAGATATATTGGTAAATTGGGATATATTGGTAAATTTGGATATATTGTAAATTGGGATATATTGGTAAATTTGGATATATTGTAAATTGGGATATCTTGGTAAGGTGGTATATTTTAATTAGTGGTTTATTTCCTTACATGGAATTATTTGGTAATGCAGAATATTTTATTGGTAAAGTTGAATATTTCGGTATGGTGGTATATTTTAATGGTAAAGTTGAATACTTAGATTAAGTGAAATATTTTGATAAAGTATTGAAGTAAGAACTATTTTCAATTTTCCATGGGATATTTCAGGAAAACAATGTAGATTTTTATCTAGTTTTTTGGAGAAACCAAATCGTACAGGTATTTACTGTAATGCAACTTAAATCCCTGGCATTGAATGGACGGTTTGATTTATTGCCAATAGACTGGAGTGTGTGAAAACACATCAAGGATTAGACAATACAAACCCTAGACTAAGCCATCAAAGAAGAGGGTTTAATTGCCAGGCCTATTGTCTATTCCTTAATTACCAGAATGGAGTTTAGGAATTGGTTCTTTGGATAGTTTTTTAAGTGTCCTACATTAACCAGAATGCTTTTTAAAGTGTGTTTATCCAGGGATGTTTGTTGAATTAAGGAAATTACTTTTATAATGGAATAGTCGCTGTATCAATATTATTAATTAATGTTATATTTGTTATACTCTATGTATACGCATCGTGCACACAGAGAATACTTAATATGTGGATACGCCATGCTATGGAACCGAGACACAGGACTCCATGGTCAGTTTGCCTGTGTCTCTAACCATTGAGCTGTCAAACCTCAGGTATATGAGTGAATCACACGATGTGGCTCCGGCAATTGTGGGGGTGGTTTTTATGAGGTTTCCTCTCGGGTTTCCACCGTATTAAGGCAAGGAACAGTGTTAAGTGAACAATCCGTCGTCATATAAGTGAATTAACACCAAATCAAACAAACCATTGAGGGATCTTCATCCCCACCATTTTTAAGGTGCTGGGCCATCAGCTACATTGTGTATGAACTGACACTCTTTTAATGCATGTATTTGGGAAAGAATCGTACGAAATTATTAAAATCAACCAAATTACTGATACGTGCAGTGACAGAACGATAATGCTGCAGACATGCTGCTTTGTTCAATTACTATATGTATGATAAATATGGGTATCAATTGCCTTTAACATTGACTCATGCTATGGAATTAGTTAAAACCCCAAACTTAGTACCCACGACTCGTTTTGTGATATAACTTAAAACACAAATGCAGGTGGTTGGGTGCGCGTTGCCTGTTGCCTCGGTGTAAAAAGAAACCTATCTGTTTTATGTTAACTTTTGCATTCTCCTGATTGTTTTGGCATCGAGGGTGGTTTTCTTCAACCGGCATGTCATCATGTGAGAAATTACATACATGTAAGTATGGCATTAAACCCTAATCAAAGAAACAAACCCTAAATACAGTACAAGTAAAGACCATATTTTATGGTAATACCATAAAACCCAAACAGAGTACGAGTAAAGACCATATTTGAAGGCACATGTATTACCATATAACCCAAACTCAGTACAGGTACAGACCTATGACTCATTTGATGGTATTGAACCTTATATTACAAGTACAGACCCATAAATAACATAATCAATAGATGCAATTAATGCATGCCATTTAAACAATTCAGATAGACCTGACTCTCTGATCTTGTCATGGATGTCCAATACATGATCAAACATGCTTCATTGCCATTTGTTGCGGCCAGCCAATCATACTGTTCAGCCAAGGATGTCGGTGAACTTCTGAACCCCATGGACTGTATAGCATGGTATTGATTCTGTTTATAACATGCCGTAACATGCTATTTCATGAAACCACCAGGCCTCATATGCTTCATTTAATACTAATACTACCAACGGATTCAAAGCTAGTACACTGTAGGCCTACATTATAGCTTGTGCAGTGTAGGAGGATTGTATGCACTGACAACCCTTTCATGCCTAATCCCTGATATTCGGAGATTGTACTTTGGTGAAGTGTTGAATTTAGACATGGACTTCAGCAAATATAGGTAAAATTCATATATTTATGTGTTCTTCAACCTTGATTGTTTTTAATACATTTTTACAATTTTGTATAGCATTTATTTTAAAATTCATCTCTATAGTTTTTTTTCTGTACATTTTGGAAACCTGCAAAGACTTGCTGACACACTATGTCAAGGCTGTATGTGTTGCTTAATTAGTCAGTTTGAGTTTTGTTCTTAATTAAACAGCTTGAGTTCATATCCCCTTTGAGGCAGGCAGTTTTCTTTTGTCCTTTTGTAAATTAATGTATAAAATGTTTAATGTGTAGGGGACTTAGTCTGACCTGGTGCTCACTATGCTAAAACCATCACAGATAGGCTACGCTTTGTTTGAGGCGATATTTCCACTTTTGCCTTCAAGCACGACATATGTGTGTTACAGCTCATATCTTGTCGCGGGTAGTTGGGAGGAAGCTTCGTGTTGCCCTGGTGCTCTCAAAGCTAGCAGGCAACATGAAGTCAATCTATCTTTAATGTCTTTGTATTATGTC
>JAVFBX010208002.1:0-12138 GCA_034783855.1 Mopalia kennerleyi
TGTCTCCGTCGTCATATAAGTGAAATACCCTTGAGTACGACGTTAAACACCAATCAAACAAACAAACAAACAAAGCACATGTAGTGAGCTCACTTCCGTAGTTCAGTGGTCTTGATCTTCCGTGATCTTCCTTCAATGTTCAGCTCTGTCGATATAAGGGAGTGATCGTTGTGGCTCCCCCAATTGTTAGGGTGGTTTTTACAAGGTTTACTGATGGTTTTCCATTGTATTTAAGTAAGGTCCAGTGAAAAATGGGAATCTGTCCTCCTATAAGTCAAAAACCCTTGAATATGAAGTTAATTACTAATCAAAAACAGACAAACATAACCAGAATTTAAGTAAATATAAAAGTACATGTAAGTGACTAACTGTTTGATAGAAATAAGTGTTAGATTTGAAATGTTTAGCAGTATTACAGTATTACATTTTTTAATTGTTCTTAGAATCAATTATCAGAAAAAGTTTCAACTGGAAATTGTGGATAGCATTATGTTTGAGAAAAGTGAACACAATCTCTACAGCATACGCACTCTTTTAATTGCTTAATGTAAATAGATCTGGAGTTTTGTTATAAATTTTTGTTGATTTTTTAAACATTTAAAAATAATATCTTTTAATAATTGCCAGATGTATGTCGACACTATTCTCAAATAAAAAATTTCTCATAAACTAAAAGTTATTTCAATTACAGATACATATGTAGAGGCGGGATATGTTCGCGCTAGAGTGATTAGGCCGGACGTTGGGGTTACCAATGGTTACGTCCAATACATTGACAGAGTATTTGGCGTCCCTTCGAAAGACATTCCTACAACTATTTGTGAGGATCCATGGGTGTAGTAAGTGGAAACACTTTTTGTGGTGACTCAAGCTTATTCCTTCGAAAGATATTCCTACAACTAATTGTTGTGATTTCCTTCAGCCATTGTGTTGGAATGCCCTATAGGAGTGAAATAACCTATGGTGTGGCGTCAAACCCCAGACAAACAAGAAAACACTACTGTCCTAAACATACAAAATTGTATCTATTGCTAGTATTACAATGTTGAGGCTAATTCCTTTATGTCTTAAACTGACAAGCTATCATATGAGTGAGAGAGGGTTAAGGAAAGCCTAAGATTCAGTCACGGGTGGTCGGAGGGAGCTTCATGTTGCCCTGGTGCTCTCAAAGCTTAAGAGAACAGGAAGCCTATCTGCCTGTGGTGTCTGTATGGCGCTCTGCCGTTGTCCTGTATTTTTGTCCCGTCTTGTCTGTGGTGTCTGTATGGCGTTCTGCCATTGTCCTGTATTTTTGTCCCGTCTTGTCTGTGGTGTCTGTATGGCGTTCTGCCATTGTCCTGTATTGTTGTCCCGTCTTGTCTGTGGTGTCTGTATGGCGTTCTGTCGTTGTCCTGTATTTTTGTCCCGTCTTGTCTGTGGTGTCAAGATGATTTCCTTCACCCAGTGGCCTGGCACGATGCCATATATAAATGAGATATCCTTGAGTATGACGTTAAACTCCAATCAAACAAAGAAACAAAGACTAAAACCTCAGTCAAACAAACAAGCTACTGGTCACTGGTTTTTTGGCGTTATTAGATAGAAATTTTAAAACCATGTGCAGTGTCAGAATAAGACACGGTTTAGGCTAGTGTTTGGCGGCTCCAGTGTAAAGTTTTTTCTCGGTTGTTCTGTAGTTACAACTAATACTGACACTGTATCTTTATGATTAACCAAACTGTCATTAGCGGATTAAATATTAATAAACCTGGCTGGAGGAATGTTTCCATTGCCCTGATGCCCAGTCAACTGAAATCTGGTCTCTCAGGGTGCCGTTTGATTCCATCACCTTCACCATTGGGGGTCACTAGCAGTCATGTGACTGAAATAACCATACAGAAATCTGCCATAACTTCACCAATCAATCAATCAAACTGATTCCAAGTTGAGTGCATTTTCCCCCTCTAGAGCGTAATGACAAAATCAAACATTGCTTTCTGATGAAGATGTGCACATTTTCCTCACTTTAGCTTAATGACATCAGACAAAATCAAACACTGATGTCTGATGAAGATATGCACATTTTCCTTTCTTTAGCGTAATGACATCAGGCAAAATCAAACACTGTTTTCTGATGAAGATATGCACATTCAATGTAATTATATTTCAAGATATTGATTCTTGCTTATTTCTCCTTTTTCCCTCTTTTTACACAGCAAGAGTTACTTGGTTCTCCAGAGCTTGACTTTAGGTGACTACTTGCGAGATCGTGGTCTAGCTCAAGGCTCTCCAGGCCGCACCTGCATAAGCATCCAATATGGACTACAAAACAGCTACAACCAAAACAGCCAGAGTTCCCAATACCCACAAAACCAGAACAGCCAGAACCAGAACAGCCAGACTGTACCAAGCCAGAACAACCAGAACGGAAACAGCTATGTTGACTATCAGAACATTCCGAAGGAGTTTACAATATTTATATCTAACGGAAGTGTTTTGGAGTACTTTGAACAAACGAACCTAGGTCGAGTGATTATGCGAGATCCAATTAGATATAGATGGGTAAGTACATGTAAAAGAGATTATGTTTATGTATTTGGATTAAGTGTTATTAATTTACCGTATAACCTCTAACAGTTCGGACACTGTAATTTTCGGACGGTCCATAGAAATAACATGTTAGACCCCCTGTGGTAAAGCCTATTTCTCTGTCCCAACTTATAGAAGTTTTAGGGTATTCATGCTTTTTTTTTAAGCAGAGCTTTTTAGACAGGTATGTTGTGCTGGTACTTTCAGAGCTAAGATTGTGTGTGAGGGGGGTAGGTAGCACTGGATCGTGTTGCAAGAATCAATGAAAGTCTTTTTGGGTGGCTGAATACTGCCCCCTATCCTCTCCCTTCCCCAAATTCTGGAAAAACTGAATTTTACCTGAAAAAATAATATATAATATAATATAAACCTCATTGACAAAATTGGTCAAAATCAGTAGCAAAATTCAAATTTAGATGAACACTGCAAACAATTTGGAAAACCTATAAATCAGTCCTCCTAAAATAAGGTTACATAACGATGGAGAGACCCCATTCCAATCTAAGTGAAATGAGATCTCAAAAATGCTCCCCATGTTTTGGTTGTCCCTATATATTGAGATCTAACGCAATTACCCCACATTTAGTGTCGATTGGTTTCTTTAATTGACCACTAACAGAGGTGCTTCTCAATTTAGGTTTGTAAAAGCCGAAGATTTCTGCCGACGAGCCGAAGTTTCTTGACTGCGTATTTTTACATGACCAACGGATACATACACGCACACTCAAGAAACACCATTCAAATAATTAACATTAAGTGGAATGGCATTGTCCCCTCTTACATACAACTTACAACGTCAACACAGAAGAAAATCGAACAACTTCTGCTTGTTTTGGGGCCCGCGGCTGTGGCTTAGTGGTTAG
Organism: Mopalia kennerleyi; assembly: GCA_034783855.1. Lineage (NCBI taxonomy): Eukaryota > Metazoa > Mollusca > Polyplacophora > Chitonida > Mopaliidae > Mopalia > Mopalia kennerleyi. The sequence goes on from JAVFBX010208002.1 coordinate 3,432, forward strand.
CGAGTGTGCTTCCCATCTGTCGACCCTCAGGTATATGAGTGAGTCACACGGTGTGGCTCTGGCAATCGTTGGGGCGGTTTTTACGAGGTTTCTTCCCAGTTTTCCACTTTAATTAGGCAAGGAACATTGTGAAGTGGACAATCCGTCATTATATAAGTGAAATAGCCTTGAGTATGACGTTTAACCCCAATCAAATAAACAATCTGTGTTTTTATTGGACAACTGAAACTGTGACCTGTCTTAAACCCCACTAAGCTTGACCTAATTGAAGATTATAAGTAGAGTGATTGCCGTAGATCTCAATATAGTGTAAAACAAAACACAGAGAGCTCTTTTGAAATCTGATTTTAATTAGATAGGACCCCATTCAGTCCATTTCCCCCAACTACTTCACTTCACCGTACTACAATAAATTTGAATAATACATATTAAAAGAAAAATTAAAGCATTGCAATGTTTAAAACAGAAAAAAAAATTATTAAGTTTTTTGCCTACATGTCACACATATTTTGTTTCATTTCAAATATATTGAGTACAAAGTTAAACCCCAATCAAACATAATAAACATATTGTGATTTAGTACGACATTAAACCCCCAGCAAACATAACAAATATATAGTGATTAAGTATGACCTTAAACCCCAATCGGGCCCACGACTGTGGCATAGTGGTTAGCAAGTGCGCTTTCTAACGCCTACTTTGATGTACCGTTCTCGAAATTGAGTCCGTCAGGTATATGAATGAGTCACAAGATGTGGCTCCGGCAATCGCAGGGGTATTTTTTACGAGGTTTCCTAACAGTTTTCCACCATTATAGGGCAAGGAACAGTGTGAAGTGGATAATCCGTCGTCATATAAGTGAAATACCCTTGAGTACGACATTAAACCCCAATCAAACAAACATAAGCTTAGTATTAGATAGACCATTCATAAAATAGATAGGTGTTCAAAACTCACCAGTGGATTTGTACCTATTGGTAATTGTAATTGAAGCAATACAAATTTTGTTGCAGTTTGCTACATGTCAATATATCCTTTTGTTTAGTTCACATCTACAGTCCAGTACAGTCAACATTTTGTCATACTGCACATTGGGATAATAAGAAAAGTCTATATGTATTCCGTCTATATATACATTTTGGTATATTTGAAAAACTAAGACACACAAATCTCTCATTAGCATAGGCCAACAACCATGGCTTAGGGGTTATCATGGTCGCCTGCTTATTCTACTTCGATTAGCAGTCCATGGGTTTGAGTGCAGCGGTTGACCATTAAGTACACTAGTGAGTCAAAAGCTGTGCCGGAGTTTTACTATAGGCTTAGCAGACTAGGACCTCAAAATCTAGGAGGCCCCCAGCCCAGGTTTGTAACATTTTTCACACGGTCGTAGACCTTTCTTGGACATTCTTGGAGGGGACTCACAAGTGGAATAGCCTAGGGATTCTCTTCATCTAAATACGGCTCTCACACAATGTGGATCTGGCAATTCCGAGATGGTTTTTGCTAGGTTTTCCACCGTATTTAGGCAGGCGACACCGTGAAGTGGCGTCCTATAACGAAAATACCTTTAAGTATGGCATTATATATACCCCAATAAATGATTATCTTAAATATTTCTTGAAGTTGAAACATAATGTGTGGCGTGGAACCATCTCATTATTAGCTACTGACCAGTACAATTTTTCTGTGTAGTGAACATAGCATACATCTATGAACCCGATTGACCATTTGTGACGCCATGCTAAGCTGGTTTACTGGTTTTAACACCACATGAAATATTTCCAGCAATTTTCTTGGAAAATGTCATTGTTACATGTAGTTACCTGTTTTTGGTTTTCTTCACCCATTGCAGACCTGCCTGCCAGGAATATTTTATTTTCAAAATTTACATTGAATACACCAATATGACATTTGAAATACATACAGAAGTCAAATTCAATTCTTTGCTTTAGTACAAAAATCCACATAATGGTAGGAAAATACTCTTCAAAAATCCTTTTCTTGCACATAATTTTCTTGCAGGGTAGACTGGGCTAGCACTAGCACAGTGTTTCAGGGTTGTCAGATGTAATGTAGTGTGGGCTTAATGCCTCTTTGAATCAGCTGTTAACACCTTTTTCAACACCTCATTTGTAATTTGAGCTTTTTTCTTGTCTGTCAGTGTGATTTGGATAGAAATTTGTCATGGTTTGAGAGTGCTATTTTAAGTCGAGCTTTATTTGTGATCTAACTGCAAACGTTTCACAAACTATTAACACTCAGGCATATAGGTACTTTATTTATTATTTTCTAACATTTATTTTTGTAGAGTTTACTGTTTTTAAACCAATAGATTTGCAATGTCTCGCTTGTTCTTTAATTTATAAATAATCATAGGTTTTTTGTTATTTTTTAAAGGGGGTTTCCTAGCTTTAATTATATGCAACGATATTACTTTGATAGCTAGCCTCTGTATGCAATTTGACATTTACTTTTTATTAATAAACAATGTATATACATGTTTTATTTAACAGGAAGTCATAGATTCGTAATATCTTTTGTTGTAAATATTTTCATTAAGTTCATTGAATTCAGAAGGCTGTTGCCCTGGTGCTCTTAGAGCTAAGGGGCAACATGGCCGATCTATTTGTGAGGTCTGTATTACATCCCGTGATTGTCTTGTTTTTGTTTTGTCTTTGTTTGTTGCCATTGCTGTTGAGGGTGATTTCCTTCACCCATTGGGCTGGCATGCCGTCATGAGTGAAATAACCTTAAGTACAGAGTTAAACCCCAATTTTTTAAGGGCAACTGTGGGTGGTCATGGTGTTATTGGCGCTCTGCACTGATTATACCATTTTTCGTGTGCTGTACTTGTCGCTGGAGTGAAATAACCTTTAGTAAGATGTCGGATCAAACAAAAATCTACGTGGACAGACATTGGTAGCGTTACCATGGTCATCCGGATAGTAATTTTTTAACAGCTTTCCTATTTTGGAAACCTGTCTTTTGGGGGTCATTCTGTTTTCTCTGTGTGTCTACAGGTTTAAGCAATATTTTTACCTTTTTCCCTGAAGAAATAATGGTATTTTCTGTTAATACTTAGGTTCCTAAATACATGCAAGATAGACATATTGTGTTACATTATGTTCTTGTTTCCTAGTTTTATTGTTTGTTTTGTTGTGTGTGGGGGTATATTTTTTTAACATAGTATTTGACAATTTTTTTAACAGTTTGAATTTTAAGAAATATTCAACTATTTTGTCTTAATTATATCATTCTGTACATTTTAGTGCTGATGACAAATTTCAATTTTCTTAGTATTTTAATTAAACCTTTTTTGCATATTGTTGTCTGCTCTCTGCTGTTTTGGTTATTTGACTTCAGAATGCAAAAGAGTTGTTTTATTTCAAATTAATATATGTTCAAGGTGTATGAATGCAAATTTGCAAAACCAATCACTAAGTTCTAGAGACAATTTCTGCATAAAGCCTGATATTTGGGCAAAATCTATGTCACTTAACAATATCAGTGGATCTATTTGTTGCTAAAACAAGCTATTTTGGTTGTAGGTCTGAAGCACTAGCATGCGTTCTGTAGATACGGCACTGAGCTGCACCATTTATTTTAAAACGTACACAGTCGATGTCATACTACATGTATATCAGAATCTGGAGAATCAGTTGGCCGAAGGGAACTTGTTGTTGCACTGGGCCTGTCAGATTGAAGGGGCAACATGAAGCTCATACGTTATGTGGTCTGTCTATCTTGTGATTTTCCTGTCCTGTGATTGTCCAGCCTTATCATTGTATGTTGTCAGTATCCCCTACATGTAGTGCAGTTCTCTTCGCTGACTTACAGGTGGTTCAGATAGAGCTTTTTGTTGACCTGGTGCTTTCAGAGCTGAGGGGCTACATCGAGCCAATGTGTTAGTGATGTTTTTGTTTCTTGTCCAGTCTTGTCTTTGTTGCCAGTGGCATTTAATGTGATTTCAGTTATGCATTGCTTTGGCGGGCCATCATATGGGTGAATAATCTTAAGTATTACGTAATACCACAAACAGACAAACAGACATGGCTGGCATAAATAAATCAGCCTCAATTTATCAGAAATTTGGACTTTCTTCTCTGTAAAATCTTTCTCAAGGGTATGTAAGTCCTGACCCACAATGAAAGATTACAATATATTAACAAGGAATTACCATTACCATTCAAAAAGCATTTCTTTGATTGGATTTACTCCATAGTCCTGGAAACCAAATGTGTTTCATCTAAGACCGATATTCTTTTTACTTTGCCAAGTGATATTTCAATGTAATTATAGCATAAATTTTGCCTTACTTTTTACAGCATCACGTATCGTTTATAGTTGGTTTGGCAAGTGGGTGCCCTTAGGTAATATTAAACAATATCTGATATGTTCAAAGAGAAAAGAAATTGCTCAAGATAGCCTCTGAAGAATGATTTTATCTGCCCCAATATTAATGTGCGTGTCTTCTGTAACTGTCAGAAATTCTTAGTTTAAACATGAAGGGCAAAATAAAGATGTTCATGAGGGCCCCCTAGATAAGCCTTTATGTAGTTAAAATAGCTTGAAATGTTTTCAGTTTTACTTGATACATAAAAAGTTTGTAGCTTTTCTTTTTTGAATGGAAATTTATGTTTTCTCTGAAATGTTGATTGCCTTCATGACAATCGTACGATAAAACACAGACAGAATTTATTTATTATACTTTCAAGTTATGAGTCATAATTAGGCATGACGACAAAATAAGTTAAGAATAACCAGCCATTTTGGGGGGGAATGTTGAATGCAGAGAAGTAGCTTTTCTTGGATACAGTTGGGTGACTGCACAGTACTTCATTTAAGACTAACACGAATTACCAAATCCTGTTTTCATCCATCTTTTTTATAAAGCAATGATATAGGCCTTATTTATTATATTACCACATGCATGTAAACAGTGCTACCATTTTGCTCAAACTGGAACTAAATGCTACGCCTTTAACGTTAGCTGCTATATAGTAAAGAGTAAAACAGTTAACTACATTGTATACAATAAACTATCTGGTACAGCTGTGATATACAGTTGAGCACAAATGTGTATTTGTGAATGGGAACTATTTACTTGTCATAATTTAACAAAATCAAATTATCTTACACAATAACTTATCTCGTACAGCTGTGAAATATGGTTAAGCACAAATGTGCATTGTGAATGGGAACTACTTCCTACTTATCTCGTACAGCTGTGAAATAGAGTTAAGCACAAATGTGCATTTGTGAACGAGTATGTTTTATACATTATTGGCGATCGGTATGAAACCACTTTGTTACAGGAGTATACTGAGAGAATCGTGAATGAGTATTAGGTAATCTGTTCGGTTCAAATTCACCCACATTGAGGGACGGAGGTTTTAAAATACCACAATTACATATGACATTATGAGTGCTATTGGCTTTCTGCAATGTGATAGCTTGAAGCAAGTCAATTTTTTTTTTTTTTTTTTTAAGCTACATGTATGATGGAAAAAACACTAAAATAAACAATTTATAATAGACCTCGTAGTATACGTATGTCTATCAAATAGATTTTTAAAAGAGAATTAAAGTCATTGCTTGACTTCCGGGTGGTATAAACCTACAGAAGTCATTGCTTGACTTCCGGGTGGTATAAGCCTACAGAAGTCATTGATTGACCTCCGGGTGGTATAAGCCTACAGAAGTCATTGATTGACTTCTGGGTGGTATAAGCCTACAGAAGTCATTGATTGACTTCCGGGTGGTATAAGCCCACAGAAGTCATTGATTGACTTCTGAGTTGTAGGAGCCCACAGAACATTGTACCATGATGATTGTTGTACCCATGTGGGGTTAGGTTACTTTCTTTTATTAGGGTAAAATGCCCACACACAAATGCAAAATTTAAATCTCTCTTCTTCCCAATTCCCATATCATGAATCTCTTTGTATCCACAGCAAACTGACTAATAAACAACAAAATGCAATAGGAATTTAATTTACTTCACTTGTACTGAAATATTTTACAAACATTCCATCATGTGTTATTGGTCTACACGAATAAAAGTGTGAACAACACTGTATTGAAGTATTTAGAAAGGCAATGGCATTTCTGTTATCTGGCAACAATGAATATGTAGGTATAACATTTTGCTCTACTTATATGCGATGAATAAGTAAGTTAAGGTCTTTTGTCGAACTTTTTATATTTCAAATGCAAATTACGGCTTTGTCAATTACAATTAAATAAGTTGCCTGTATGTTTTGTTCTGTTATTGTATTGAGCATACTTGCACCAAGAAATTCGTCTCTTTTTGGACAAAATGTTTTGCAAACGAGGTGTTACAGATACTTATATTGTGCTCATGTAAACAAAAGCTGTGTCTATATTTGTGTTGGTTTCGATGTGTTTTGCCGTCCGATATGGCAAATAAATGGAATCCTATAGTGCTGAAGCCGGTGTTGGTCAACAACCTGGCACAAAATGTGTGAGGTTGCGTCGTATGCTTGAGTGAGTGTAATAGATTTTGATGGTATGAAGTTACTCTGTACAGGTGTATATCTTTGTCCAGTCTACCTATATTATTACTTCTATGAATGTAATTACTGGTCTAGTACATTTAATTGTAAAAAAGAGATATTATTATGCAAATCATTCAGAACAAAATCTAGTATATAACTTTGTGTGCTTCCAAGATGAATGGTGGCTGAATGGGCGCTTTATCTGAATGTAATAGAATTATATAATACTGTATTGGACTCAGTCAACTTTCACAAACTTTTGGTGATGTTTTATGAGGGACTTACTAACCTCTGTCATATAGGTGGAGCGGTTACGAAAGAACGAATCTGGTTTGAAAAGTTTCATTATCAACATTTATACTTTCGTAAACATCATTAAAGTCACTAACAAAAAACTGAAAAGTTACCTGGTTCTCGTTATTTATTTCTCATGAAGTCTCTAAAATTGTATTTTGGAAAAAGCAACTCCTCTTAGTCTCAGAGCTGACGGTCATCGCAGTTCTTTTTCATTGTGCCCCCCCCCCCCCCCCCCCCAAGCTAAGGGCAGTATGTCTTAAGTATAGACATATTGATTTACTTAGCACTGGAGAATCATTAATTTTTCAACAGAGCAAAACTCTTCACAAACTATGGAGGAAGAAGTGTGGCAAATACTGTTGGATACACCACCGTGATATAAGTGAAATACCCCAGGGCAGGGCATTAAACACTTATCAATCTGTTTCATTGAAGCTGGTATCATTAATAACTTAACAAGTACCCCTCTTGTGAATTTAGCCCATGAACGTGGCTTTGTGGTTAGTGAGTGCGCTATCCTACTTCGATGTAACATTTACCAGATAGAGCCCACCTGCCTACAATGAGGTATAAGAGGGAGTCACATGATATTGCTCCGGCAATCCTGGGAGTGGCTTTACTAGGTTTCATCCCCGGTTTTCCACTGTAATTTGGCAAGAAATTGTGTGAAGTGAACAATCTGTCATCACATAACGGAAATACCAATCAAACAAACAAATGTATTTAGGGCATTTCATTCGGAAGAGCATTTTTTATTGATCTATGGGGGTTTTTTCCGGACCAATAAAAATGGTGCAAACAAGGGGCATTCTCATAATATCTCATTCTTACATATTAATTACACATTCTATATCATGTTAATGGTCATTGCCTTGTCTCGAGATGTCTGTAGGTTACCCATAACAACTGAAGATTAAGATCTATTTAGAAACTTTTTTTCTGTTAGTTAATCTAGAATAGGAGATCATTTATGTGTTTTTATTAATCGATATTCCTGTGCCAGTGAGATTAATTTATATATTTTTTGAATAATTGAAGAGAGAAAAATTTGCTCGTCTCCACAGGGAATCAAACCGGGAACCTATACCGACTGAGCTACAGAGGCTCACGGCAGTATACATGTAGGTCCTGAATTCTAACCTAATGAAGATGGCTAGACCATATTAAAAGTTTTATAGAACGTCTATTTAGTAAACAACATTATTAAGTAAACAACATAAAAATGTCATCAAGTATACAAACAAAGCGTGATTAATCATTTAGATCTCAATTCTTTACTTTGTTAATAGAACTCATAGCCCAGATATATCTATATTGATATCTAACGCGATCGCTCTACTTTTACTGTTTAATTAGGTCAAGCTTACTGGGGTTTACAAAAGGTCACAGCTTCAGTTGTCCAATAAAAACACAGATAACATGTAGCCATGATAAACACTTAATTTAGCCAAAACAAGCAGAAGTCCGATTTTCTTCTGTGTTGATGTTGAAAGTAGCTTGTTAACAGGGGAAAAAGTAATTCCACGCAAAGTTTATTATTTGATTGGTGTTTGTTGATCGTGAGTGCATGTATATCCGTGGGCATGCAAAATTGTGCAGTCGGGTAACTTCGGTCCGTCTGCGGAAATCTTTGGCTTTTACAAACCAAAATTGAGAAGCAGCTCTGTGATTGGTCAATTTAAGAAACCAATCGACATTGTAGATGGGGTGATTGCATTAGATCTCAATATAGCGACAAACAAAACACGGGGAGTGATCTTAATTAGATTGGGAAGGGACTAGACTATTTTTTGTCCACCACTACTATAGTAGGGGGGGGGGGGGGGCTTAGAAATGCTACTCGGTGTCCGTCCGTCACAAATGCTTGTGAACACACTAGCTTGAAAACA
>JAVFBX010208013.1:0-12137 GCA_034783855.1 Mopalia kennerleyi
CATCCCTATACAGGCATCTTTTCCCTGTAAGTCTAACAACGCAAGCTTACAGCATCCCTATACAGGCATCTTTTCCCTGTAAGTCTAACAACACTAGCCTACAGCATCCTTATACAGGCATCTTTTCCCTGTAAGTTTAACAACACAAGCCTACAGCATCCCTATACAGACATCTTTTCCCCATAAATCTAACAACACAAGCCTATAGCATCCATATACAGACATCTTTTCCCTGTAAGTCTAACAACACAAGCCTACAGCATCCCTATACAGACATCTTTTCTCTGTAGGTATTTGAAGGCAGTTGCCCTGGTGAACTCAGGGCTACATGTATGGTAGAAATGTAAGCTGGTTTGTTTTGATGTCTTCCACTATAGTGGCAGGCATCAGTATAAAGGTGACCCATACTAAGGTCTAATACCAATATCAAATAAAGAAGCCTTATTTATTGATGTTTATTATGGCCAAAGATCAAAGGTTTAGTTCTTAAAGTATGAAGAAAGGTCGTTAAAAATGGAGGTTTTATATGTATCTTGTAGTTTTAAATGAATTAATTGTAGGATGTATCCCAAAGTGAGGGAGAGTTCTGTTATCGTACAGTGCGTGGCCGTGACCCAATAGTGGCCTTGATGGATAAGATACAAGAGGGTGGTGGATTCTATCAGTTTGATTTACCTGACCAGCAGGTGTCTGCCTTGCTTAATGAGACAGGCATCAGCACAGGGGAAGTAAGCCTGGGTCAGAGGTTGAATGGGGACCAACTAAGGCCAAGTCAATCAAGAAGCACCTTGACTCAAGGGAAAATTGATTTAAAGGAATCCAGAGCTCAGATTGATGTGTTTGAGGATGTCATGGTAAATAGACATTCAGAAGAAAAGGCTGGATCACAACAAAACCGAGATTCCCCACGACATCAAGTAACTGTAGTACAGAGTGGACCGCCTGCTGATAACATGGAATCACAGCATCTCCATAGTGTCAGACCAGCAGCAGTTCCAGGACCCTCTATTCTTAGAAAATCTGTGGAATCCGGTAAGTGTGCACAGATGTTGAGTAAAACAGAAACTTTCATCCACAGTAAATGAACCAATTCTTTTTTTTTAAACAGAGAATGTGAACAGAAAGTATTCAGTTATAATGGTCTGTGCAAATTTTATTTCGGAACATACTATATACTTTAATAATAGAATGTTTTAAGTGTATTTATGACTGTAATACTGTTATGACTGTAACACGTCCTTAACCCTAAGCCTAATGACAAAGGGCACTATTTTCTCATCACAGTCTCTGTATTTAGCATTGAGCGAAGGTTACTTCTGCAAAAAAATGACATTTTTGTTATTTTTTTAGTGTGGCAATAAGTGTTAGAATACACCACCGGGATACATGGGTTATAACATTGTAATAGAATTGTATCTGCAATAATAAGTTTTAAATTAGAACAATCTAATAAAAATCAGATCTCAAAAATGCTGAGCTCAAATAGACCTTAATTCTGTCATGAAAAAGTCAGACTTAAACACAAGTGCATGTAATGAAGATCGCGTGAGGAAATCAGTTACTGTGGTTACAGATAGCAGAGCTTCTCCAGGTAAATTAATTTGCCACACTTTGCTTTCCTCGACAACCATTCAATATGAATACTATAATCAGGTGATGCGTTTTACAATTTTTACAATTTGCGGTCTATATTGAGATCTAACGCAATCACTCTACTTTCACTGTTCAATTAGGTCAAGCTTACTGAGATTCACGAAAGGTAACAGTTTCATTTGTCCAATAAAAACAGTTAACATGTGGCCAGGGCAAACACCCAATTCAACCAAAGCAAGCAAAAATTGTGAGATTTTCTAATGTGTTGATGTTGTAAAGTCACATGTAAACAGGGGAAGATGCAATTCCACTCGAAGTTTCTAATTCGAATGGTGTTTGTTGATCGTGCATTCATGAGTCCGTTGGTCTTGTGAAAATATGCTGTCGAAAAACCTCATTTCGTCAGCAGAAATCTTCAACTTTTACAAACCAGAATTGAGATGCAGTTCTTGATTGGCCAATTTAAAAAACCCATCGATGTTGTAGGTGGGGTGATTGCGTTAGATCTCAATGTAGCGACAAAAGAAACAAAGGGGAGCGTTTTCGAGATCTGATTTGAATTAGAATGAAATAAGTATTATATCATTCAAGGATGTGACATCGAGTTTAATTAAGGCCTCTTTGATTACTGATTTAATGACATTGTTGTAATCTTATATTTTTTTAAATTTTCAAATAGACCTTGATTCTGTCATGAAAATGTCAGACTTAAACACCAGTGCACGTAATGAAGATCGCATGAGGAAATCAGTTACTGTGGTTACAGATGGCAGAGCTTCTCCAGGTAAATTAATCTGCCAAACTTTGGTTTCTTGACAACCATTCAGTATGAATACTATAATCAGGTGTTGCCTTTTACAATTTTAACAATTTGCGGATTGTAATCTAAATGATAAATGTATGTTGGGTTTGGGTTCTGTAGTGGGTCTCGTGAAATGTTCAATATTATTAAGGGAAATATCACGTGATAACACGCCATCATGTGAGTGAAATAACCTTAAGTACGGCATTAAACCCTAATCATTTCAAACAAACTTGAGAAATGTCCAATATCTTTGCACCGAACTTGATTTATTATAAGGCCAGGGAAGATTTGTGGTACATTTCATCACCTTGAAATTTTTGCCGTGCATATCAGTGCTTCATTCGCATATTGTAAAGGACTAATAGTTTTATGCCTGGCGTAATGAAGTCAAGAAAAGGTATTGTTGGGAGATAGGGAAGTTTTAGCTCACCGTAATTAAGTCAAGGAAAGGTATTGTTGGGAGATAGGGAAGTCCTAGCTCACCGTAATGAAGTCAAGGAAAGGTGATGTTGGGAGATAGGGAAGTTTTAGCTCACCATAATGAAACCAAAGAAAGGTATTGTTGGGAAATAGGGAATTTTTAGCTCACCGTAATGAAGTCAAGGAAAGGTATTGTTGGGAGATAGGGAAGTTTTAGCTCACCGTAATGAAGTCAAGGAAAGGTATTGCTGGGAGATACGGAAGTTTTAGCTCACCGTAATGAAGTCAAGGAAAGGTATTGCTAAGAGATACGGAAGTTTTAGCTCACCGTAATCACTAATGAAGTCAAGGAAAGGTATTGTTGGGAGATAGGGAAGTTTTAGCTCACCGTAATGAAGTCAAGGAAAGGTGATGTTGGGAGATAGGGAAGTTTTAGCTCACCGTAATGAAGTCAAGGAAAGGTATTGCTGGGAGATAGCGAAGTTTTAGCTCGCCATAATAAAGTCAAGGATAGGTGGTGTTGGGAGATAGGAAAGTTTTAGCTTGCTGTAATGAGGTGTAGGGAAAGTATTGTTGGGAGATGCTGTGAAGTGGCTATTCAGTGTTGGATATCCCACCAATCAATCTAACTAGTGTTTTCAACTAAATACTACGCTCGACAAGCAGTCTGTGTTCTATAAACTCCTTGTCTGTTAAAGGTATAAGAGGGCGTGGTAGAGGTAAATCGGCACCAGGGGGGCGATCATTAGGGGGTCAGATCCAATCCCGTAGCACAGGACGATCACTAAGATCAAGTCTAGAGGAGGATGGACTCCACACCAGACATGGTCAGTATTTAAGTTTGTGTACAATGCTATCCACTATATTGATAGGTGTCATGACATTGTTAAGCAGTTGACAAATTAAACTGATTCACATTTAAGATACAACTCTTAGCTATACGTTCTACAGTATTATTTTAAAGGTAAAAGGTATACTATCGTGAAATAACATTTTAATGGTAAAGGAGGTGAAAATAAAACTATTTGAGCAATGAAAAATAGAAAAGAACACACATTGATGTAACTTTGCAAACCAGTGTTAAATATACACCTAGGTGGACACAAATACAACTTTCGCTACATTAAATTTGATTTTTATTGGTTTCCACCCAAGTGGAATTAATATCACCGAGATATTTCCTCCTGGGTGGAAATATAATCTTCCTACATTTATTGTGTTTTGTGGTTGCAGATACTGGGACTTTCACCCCTGATCAAATCAACACTGATGCTCTCCTCCAATCAGGTGGCTACCTAACTCAATCCATCAGCCAATCAGATGGGAGAATATCATCAGAATTCAATCAATCAGCAGAACTAGCATATTCTTTAAATAAATCAGATGCAGCTTCGTCTGTTAGAGCCTCATATGAAATGAGCCAATCAGAAACAAGGACACAAAGTTTGAGTAAATCGGCAGATTTCCTCCAATCAACACAAAGTTTTGATACTGGGACAGGAAGTTTAAGCGAGTCTGAATTGCAACATCTTGCTAAGTTTGGAACAGGAAGTGCGTCGGGTCCCCGAATTGTTTCCGTCACGATTCCTGGCCAAGGAGAAGAGGAAACAGATTCAGAAGATGGAAGTTTTGATGCTTGACATAAATACAGTATATTGCACTAAAAATCCGTCCATTTTTTCTTTCTGTGATATTAGTTTTAACAAAAGTATGATCAAAATTAAATGTGCTGGATAATTTTGTGTGTATAGTAGGTACATACCTTCCTTACATACATACAAATGTATATTCAATGTTCTGTCGGAACTTTTCGTATGAGAGAAAGGTTTCGGGTGGCTTTAATTTTTCTAAGTTTGCTTTTGGTCTTCCGCCAGGCTTACTATATCAGAGAAATGCATTTTTTTTTTATTAAACATGCGATTTTTAGACACGGTTTCAGGTAATTCCCCAGAGTTATTGGGGTTTGATTGGTCAACGGTTTCGTATGTTCTTCTTGACCAATCAAAATGATACAAATCAGGGGAACCCCCTTAAGTTGTAGTGACAGATCGATTTTTTTCTTGACTAATCAAAAAACATGCAAATCAGGGGAATCCCCAGAAGTCGTAACTTCAAATCGTACCGTGAGAATGTGCCTTAAGCGACACTGAGAATACACTTGGTCAGGTTTTGGTGTAACAATACAAGGATAGTATAGATAGTGAGACCAGGTTCTGGAATTTAGGAAATGTGCCTGGTATGCCTTTCAAACCTGGATACGGCTGGTAAGGTTATAGCGTTACATTCCATTTCGACTGAAGTAAAATGGCTTCACTAATATATGTATATGTAATGTGTGGCTGTTCTCATGTGTGGTTCCATGAATAGTGAGTAGATCGCCTTATTGTGTGATATATGCAGAGTTACATGTAATAATATAATTAACAAACTCTATACTATACTAACTATTTTATTTATATTATTTATTATCTAATTTTGTGTATTTATGCTTTGTGGAAATATACCAATCATATCTATATCAAAAGCTAAAAGTGTTTTATAACTTTATTTCGTGAAAGATCTGAGGGATTATAGCCATGTTATGACTGAGTCACACGAGGTGGCTCCGGCAATCTCGGGGTGGTTTTATCGAGGTTTCCTATCGGGTTTCCCCCGTTATTAGGCAATGAACAATTTGAAAAGGGACAATACGTCGTCATATAGGTGAAATACTCTTGAGAACGACGTTGAACCCCCATCAAACAAACACATCTTTACTACAAGTTAGATGGACTTCAACATCTGGAACTTGATTAAAACAAAGTTAAACCTGTGGCATCGAAGTCTAAATTAAGAAAAAACTTGAAACTGTTTAGAAAAAATAACAGTATTTCTCATTTGTCTGTTCCAACTAATCAGATCTGCGCAATGGTTCTTGTTCCGAGCCCGTATTGTCAAATTCGGTTGAACATTGACCCATTGCCCTGCAGAGAAAAATCTGAAGCCGTGTTACCATTTGATGCTTCTTAAAACTGACTTAGAAATTGCCTGGTCAAAGCAGATCAACCTGTGGCCTACGACATAACGCTACGATGTTTGACCCAATCGTCAAGACGGTCGTAGCTGATGCTGCGTTCGGAAAAGTCGCAACCACCACTCGTGGGGTAACTATTGTCAGTATTGGTCGTAACCACGACCACAAACTTGATTCACTTGATAAGCATCGAGTTGACGAGGGGTATTTTCCACTCGTAGAAGCACTCGAACGGAATAAACAGGTTGTGAAATCTTGTTTACGACTTTACGAATGCTTTTCGTTGTAAGTACGAGTAATAAATACAGCACGAATGGTAAAGAGGAGAGTCGAACGCAGTATGACTTAATGGCCGACCGATGAACGTGTGGCATCCCTCTTTACCAAGGGAAATCGTCATCGGGACGCATCGCACTATCAGCTTAAATGCACAGTGGTGTTTAAAAACCCCAGGAACGCCTCCTAAATCAAACACCTCGCCAAACAGATGTACCTTGGTCATACGTCCATTGTGCGAGAGAGTTTTGAGAACGCTACGCGGAACCCCACGGCCATTTGCTCATTGACTTGAAACGAAAGACGCCCGATCATCTCCGTTTACACATAGGCGTTGTGCCCTGCGACATCCAGTACGTGGACATGCCGAAGGTACAAAACCCAACGTAAGGCCGCCGCACATCTCAGCCATCCGAGACTCAACATTCCTTACATCTAGAAATAGCTGAACGATACCTTGATTCGACACTTTATCTTCTAATATATAAAAATTGCATTGCCTTACCCTAAAACATCTCGTTTTCTTAATTTAACAGGGTTGGGTAAAAACGACCACTCGACATCCATTTTCGTGTCGAAGTCACCATTTCTCAGCAGTACCACACTCTCTAAAAAATCTCGAGGTCATCCCGAATCATAGTTATTTAGTATTCAGAGGCAGATCTTATTTCGTTTTGGCACAGTTGCACCTCCATCTCTATATATTGTGTAGATGTATAAGATACCTATTCGCATCTAGGTGTATCATTATGAGTATGGGTGGCCTGGATGTCAGCTCGAGTGAAGAAACATTTACTGGTGTTACGTGTTCAATGCACGACTCCACGTCTCAAACGGAAACCCGTCGTCCTCCTACCGTCGGTAATTAGCGGATTCGTTATCCGCGATTGGTTATTCGAATAACGACAGTAAAAAAACTAGATTCGTTATTCTAATCACGCCAAAAAGCGGGGTTAATTATTCGAATCACGACAAAAAAAAAACAGGTTTCGTTATTCGAATCACGACAAAAAAACAGGATTCGTTATTTAACTCATAAAGGTTGATGGTGCTTGGAAATATCTCTGCCGGGAAAGAATGCCTTCCCACCCCTCGTAACAACAGTCACCAAACCAAAAAAAAGGGATTCGACAATGGTCTCAAAAAAATGTATGGTGTGCCTCAAATATCTTTTCGTCTCTCTCATATGCCAGATGACGACAGACGGATAAGAGCCCCTGAACTGTACATCGCATTGACGTAAGATTAGTAGACCGACACGCTAACCACTACACCATGGCCGCGGGCACTTCTAAAAAATATCGGCCAAAATTAATGCCTTCACGTTTGTATAGTAGATTTGTGTTTCTGCTCTCAAAGGTTGATGGTGTTCTAGGAATATATCTACCGGGAAGGAGCGTCTTTCTACCCAGTATTGTGTACACACAGATAGTTGCTGACCCATTCTTCGAATAACGAACAAAACGAGATTTTTTATTCGAATAACGAATCACGACCAAAAAAAAACTGGATTCGTTATTCGAGTCACGACAGAAAAACAGGATTCGTTATTCGTATCACGACAAAAAAACGGGATTCGTTATTCGAGGTGGATGGGTGGACAGGATGTCAGCTCGAGTGAAGAAACATTTACTGGTGTTACGTGTTCAAAGCACGACTCCACGTCTCAAACGGAAACCCGTCGTCCTCCGGCGGTCGGTAATTAGCGGATTCGTTATTCGTGATTGGTTATTCGAATAACGACAGTAAAAAACTAGATTCGTTATTCTAATCACGACAAAAAAACGGGGTTAATTATTCGAATCACGACAAAAAAAAACAGGTTTCGTTATTCGAATCACGACAGAAAATCAGGATTCGTTATTGAACTTATTAAGGTTGATTGTGCTTGAAAATAACTCTGCCGGGAAAGAATGCCTTCTCACCCCTCGTGGTATAGAGAATTACAGCCACTAAACCAACAAAAAAAAGGGATTCGTCAATGGTCTCAAAAAAATTGATGGTGTGTCTCAAATATCTTTTCGTCCCTCTCATATGCCAGATGACCACAGACGGATAAGAACCCCTGAACTGTACATCGCATTGACGTAAGAGTAGAAGACTGACACGCTAACCACTACACCATGGCCTCGGGCACTCCTAAAAAATATCTGCAAATATTAATGCCTTCACGTTTGTATAGTAGATTTGTGTTTCAGCTCTCAAAGGTTGATGGTGTTCTAGGAATATATCTGCCGGGAAGGAGCGTCTTTCCACCCAGTATTGTGTACACACACATAGTCGCTGACCCATTCTTCGAGTAACGACAAACAAAACGAGATTTTTTATTCGAATAACGAATCACGACAAAAAAAACTGGATTCGTTATTCGAATCACGACAGAAAAACAGGATTCGTTATTTAACTCATAATGGTTGATGGTGCTTGAAAATATCTCTGCCGGCAAATAACTATTCCTATTACGAATAACGACAAAAAAAGGGGTTCGTTATTAAACTATAAAAGTTGATGGTGCTTGAAAATATCTCTTCCGGGAAAGAATGCCTTCCCACCCCTCTTGGTATACAGACCAACAACCAACAGGGTGGAAAGACGGAAGGAGCGTCTTTCCACCCAGTATTGTGTACACACAGATAGCCGCTGAACCGTTCTTCGAATCACGAATAACAACAAAAAACGGGATTTGTTATTTAAATCACGACCAAAAAAACGGGTTTCGTTATTCGAATCACGACAAAAAAAAAAACAGAATTCGTTATTTGAATCACGACAAAAAAACGGGTTTCGTTATTCGAATCACGACAAAAAAACGGGTTTCGTTATTCGAGTCACGAATATTTGATGGTGCTTGAAAATATCTCTGCCGGGAAAGAATGCCTTCCCACCCTCATGGTATAGAGAACAACAGCCACTAACCCACAAAAACGGGATTTGTCACTGGTCTCACAAAAATTGATGGTGCGTCTCAAATATATTTTCGTCTCCCTCATATGGTAGATGGAGACAGACGGATAAGAACCCGTGAACTGGTAAATTATAGCGAATTAATATAAGTAGGACGACACGCTAATCACTAAACCAAGGCCACGGTCACTTCTAAAATATATATTCTTAAATCAATGTTTTCCCACTCTTTCCCGCTCTCAAAGGTTAGTGGTGCTCTAGCAATATATTTGTAGGGAAATAGCGTCTTCCCATATCGTAATCTGTACTCACAGATAACCACTGACGCATTCTTCGAATCACGACAAAAAAACAGGATTCGTTATTCGAATCACTAATCACGACAAAAAAAACAAGATTCGTTATTCAACTCATAAAAGTTGATGGTCAAATCCAGGTAGCCTACATGTCCGCGTTGGTGATGCGGAATTCGACGGGGCCACCATCGCTGATACTCGCCAAGGGACTGTACGTTTCACACCTACATGTATTGGTCACCACACTGCCCAGGGTCGGTCGCGGTGCCCACAAATCAAACTCGCTTTTCATCCCCTCACAGGTCGGTGGTTGTACGAACGGCATGCTGTCTAGCTGACGTTATCGGGTTGAATCCGTAGGGGTCGTCTCCTAGTGGGTCTCACCGAGGGTCTCGTGGCGGTTCTCGCTCCACTGACGCCGGCACGTGTCGACCGACCTTTTATACCCTGTTGGGGAACGACTCGACGTTTGGCTCGGGTGATGAGTTGTTCGGCGGCTTTCGTCGCACGACGTTTCATGGCTCGTTTGACAGGGACGCCCTGGACCACATTCTGGACGGCGTCCAGACCGCTATGGAACGTCTGTCGACCGATCGCTTTAGCCCCTTGCAACGCTAGCGGGTTGACAAGTTCGAGTTTGAACACGCTGCTTAAGATGTTGCCCAGACAGTGCCCCCGTTGGTGGGTACTCCCTCTGAAGACGTTTGACCCACCGCCACCGGCTTGTCGCGTGTAGTAGTTGAGGTAGGCTTGCTGTCGCGCCATCATCGTGTTAAGTCAAATGCGCAGCCCTCTTCCGTCGAAAGTGTTGTGTCACGATCACCTTACCATGGGAGAATGGGATCAAGCGCCCGTAGTCGTCTCTTTTATCGATTTCCACCGTGGTGAACTCTTTCTTCTACACCGGGGGGTATTGGATATGTTGAAATTCACGACTCTCTTGAACGCCGTTGTTGCGGTGATCGATGCGCACGGCCCGTAACAGGGTACCACCGACCACGCACTGTTTGATCACGTCGCAGTTCATGCACAAGACTTGAAGTATAAGCAAAGATACTAACATCATATTTCGTTAATAAAGTTGCTTCCGCAATTATTGAGCTAAACCGATAATTGAATGTACGCTACAACACATACTCACAACGGCATCTTTTACACCCATTCCCAAGGAGGATGCAAGACTGGCATAGGCCTACCATCATTTCAACAGAACCTTCAACATCGTCTTCTGAAAGAACAGTTGATGCATGACACACATATATATAGTTTTACAATATATACTCTAAGTCTGTAACATTCAAACTGCGTCGTTGATTCCAAAACTCTAAATTGTTAATTGAAATTTAAATATGAAGTAAGGACTATTTAAGCCGTAATAAGTCGGAAGGTTTCAATACATGGTAAAGAGAGTACATAATTCTTTTTAGCACACTTGACCATATATACATATGATTTTAAGATCTAACAGTTATGAATGATATGTATTTTATTTTACAAAACCTTTTGATACACGATCGGCACAAAGTTTCCAATTTATTGATCAGATGATGATCAGGAGGTGTTTGATAACACACGGTTCAGTACATGTAGATAAGTATGAGGAATGTCACAATATGGGAGTGGGGAAAACAATCAGTTGAGAATACGTTAGAAACAACAAATATCATGTCATGAAAAATGAGATAATTGGCATGTTTTAGTCTGACATATTTATTCGAGTAGGATTTAAGATATTTCAGTTATATGATGACGAATTGTTCACTTTTTACCTTGCCTTTAATAATCATGGAACATTGGCTACTCGTGGAATGAATTGCTTCTAATCGTAGATAGTTGGCGCTTAATCATAGGCAATCTTCTATGATTTGTGGAATGCAACTTGTTCCAAAATGACGGGTTTGAAATATTGCAATGCTTTTTTTCTTCCTTGACGTCCATGTCACTAAATCGGCCAATCACATTTCAGTTAATGTTTATGTCACTCCAATCCGTGAAATCACAGTCCAGGAAGACGCTATTGTGACCCAAAGCCGCCAAACACAAATCAGCAAGACATTCAGGTCACTCCAATCCGTGAAATCATAGTCCAGGAAGACGCTATTGTGACCCAAAGCCACCAAACACAAATCAGCAAGACATTCAGGTCGCTCTTATCAGACAGTTCCTTGAGACGTTTTTCATTAAGACGTTATTTCTGACCTGTGTTTGGGTGACGGCCAATGACATCGTCAAATTGCGTTATTAAGTTGTTCATATTTAAACTATTTACCTTTCAACTGTCGAAAAAAAACCACCCGTATATCCATTAGAACAAAAGTAACATAAACAATCAAAGATAAGCTATGTTTTTTTGGTTTATCCTATCCCAATAATATGCCTGGAAGTTTATTAAAACATTGTTATGTTGTGTTTATTTTAAATGTTCATATCTGACTGACAAATGAGAGAACAGGTGATTCTTGGAGTCTAGGTAACGCCTATATGTAACAAGAGTAGCCAATGAGAATTGAGCATAAGAGATTACGAATTTTGTATCGCAACGTGTTTAAAAAGGGGAGTTTTAGTGAGTTAAGAGAGAACAGTTGGAGATTGAAGCTAAGAGTTGAAGTTGAGATCAGTAGAAGTTAGTTGGAGTTAGTGGAGTAGAGAGTTGAGCGAAAGGAAGATAAGTGAAAGCAAGAACTAAGGAAGGAATCGAACGAGAAACAAAGAAAGGAAGCGCAGGATAGAGAAATTAAGTAAACGTATAAGTATATAAGTTTTGAACGACATTTAGAAGTGGGGTAACATAGTTATACAATTTCTGGATAACCACTTCTTGTTTTGTGAT
>JAVFBX010208024.1:0-12137 GCA_034783855.1 Mopalia kennerleyi
ATACAGGACTTCTGATTTGAGGTGAGTGATCAGTGTTAAAGCATAGGATAGCACAACTCAAACCAGAAAGCCTATAATGCCCAAGGTATAACATGGCCACAAGGAAATGGGAAAGGTAAGATGTTATTTAAGACTAGGCCCACATGTAACCACAGGCACACAACGCAATATTCTGTTTGGTTGCTAATTGAAGAGTATATATAGAAAAGGTATGAAACAGCCAGTTTTAACAAACCAGCAAATTAAGAAGAAAAAAATTCAATCCCGCTTTTGAACCGGCATGTGGGAACAGTAGCTCGGTAATAAACATTTTTGAAAAAAATAATGTTTTTTTTACAGTTTTCTCTCTTTCATTTCTATTTTGCAGTTTCAAACTTTCTCTGAGAGAATAGCTCAAGTTAATATTGATGTTATCCATCGGATACGATACAATGAGGATCAACCTGAGGTATGTATATTGCATATTAGACCACTGATTACCATAATCAGTTTTTTGTGAAACAATAAACATCCATAAATACATCCACAATTCCTGGAGTGGTCAGACCCTCCCTAATAACATTTGTGTAGACCTATGCTCCACAGAATATTCGCATAGTATGTGTGCACACAGAACTTGCATATGTCCATCATCAGGGTCCACACAAACAATTCTTAACCTAGCACAAATTTATATCATTAAGCCTTCTGGCTTAACATTAAGCATAAAGAGCAATTAAATTACTTGACCCAATGTTTTTAATAGGAGTTCATTCATTCCCTCTTATTTTGCAGCTAGGTTATATCCAACCAACCATAAATTTGAAAACTAGCCCAAGGGCAGAAACAGTAGATATCAAAATTTAAATGTACACCTTCTAACCAATGTTTATTTTTTAACATTATTTTTTGTTATATAGCAGCTTATTTTAAAACTTGTTTTCTTTCAGGCATCAGGAACCTACTTTGGGGAAGCTTTAGCTAAATGGACGGAGTTGAACTGTACTCAACATTTCAGTGAGTCTTCATCTCTTATTTTATTATCAATAATATCTACTACTTTTATCAGTTAATCGACAAAAATTAAGTTACATACATGTAATATTATCGGACTGCTCTCTGATGCAATAATGCAAAAAAACATGACCTGCAAACATGTTTGTGCCCTACTGCCTTTTCAAATGCTACTAGATTATGGGACAAACATTCTTATTTAACCTGATGTTTTTTAATGAGACATTTATGTTTTTACATCAATTGATTATGGTCAAAGTTTCTGGAATCATCACCTTGTTTGTTCAGAAAAAGAGAAATTCCCTCAAATTAAGTGTGAATTGGAGAAGTGATTGTTTACCCTCTGTACATTCCACGAACCATTTTACCGAGCACTAGTCAAACTGTTTAAGATTTGTAACTCCTTCTTGTACATATTTGTGTATTTCAGGTAATTTCCGAGAAGAAATTTCTCCTCAAGTTCAAACTTTCACTCAACTTGTCCATCATGAGGTAAGTGTGAAGATCAGATAAATGGAAAACTGTTTCTGGCAATCTAGTTTTTTTATATGCAACTGTCTTGCTAATGGCAGCAGGTTCCAAGTTCAGTCGTACTGTCTTGAAGTCTTCACCTAATCATTCAAGTAACATAAACTTACAGCAAGGCCAACAATCTCATATTCCCTGGCTGTGTTAATGTGGCTCTTGCTGTTTGAGAGCATGGCCCGTTTATAAGGCCATCCACAATTATATATTTGTTTCCTGTAACCCTACCTACTACAAAAACTCAGACTAAGAAAAAAGAGAAAGGTCAGTATTTTTTTTTTAATTGCTGTTTTTTGGAAAATGGGGAACTTTGCATGAATTAGAAAAAGAATAACCTCCTCAACGAAAAAGGATGGTTTAGGTCGTTTTTCAATGAATTAAATGAAGGAAGTAGCCTAAAATAGCAAGTATAAACTATTTTTCAGATGTAACGCTTTATAACACAGTTTCAAACAAAATAGTTTTTTTATGTAATAAATTTTTTTAAAAATTTTAAATAATACCTACCCACTTTTTATAATCTTGTTACTGGAAACAAATATATTATTTTGGATGGCCTAAGTGAAATGCCATTGAGCATGACAAAAAGTGTTTTAAAAAGTCAAATTATTCATTATATATGCAGATGCTTGTATATGTCATTATCTAATACTTTTATGCTACTAGTTATACCGGGACTGTTTATTAAAATCGTAAGACATTGAATTTGATAATAAATTGTTGATTTCAGCCAGAAATTGTGTCCGGACTTCAGAGACATTTACAGGTTCCTGACAGTCTGGCATATGAACCATTACTGGAGTAAGTGAAATACTATAACAATAAACACTACTATGACACAACATGAGTAAATTTTGACACAGTCATGTATAATGAATATTGCAACTAATACAAGCCTGCAGCCGTGGCTTACTGGTAGCGTGTGGGCTTACTAATCCTACTTCGATTTACCGTCCACAGGATCGTCCAACAGGTATATGGGTGAGTCATATGCTGTGTCTCTGGCAATGGCAGAGGTGGTTTGTACGAGGTTTACTCCCAGTTTTCCACCGTAATTAGGCAATCAATCAATTAATCAATATTGGCTGATTATTAAATTATTTAATTATTATTCTTCTCACCACCTTGGGGTCTGGCCATATGCAATTTGTTATTATCAACATGTTTTGTTTCAGTTTGGTTGTCCAGTTGGCCAGGGATCTACAGTCTGATTTCTACAAACATTTCACAGATTTCTTTAACATCATGATCTCACTACTCAATTCACACCCTCAAGACACTGAACTTTTGGAAAAAGTTTTCTCTGGTCTTTCATATCTTTTTAAGTTTCTATGGCGATACCTTCTGAAAGATATGGAAAATGTATATGGGTAAGCTTTTGAAAACTGACTAATAAATAGTTACTAACTATTGCCTTTTTTTTTTAGTAAAATACCCTTTACAAAGGACCACTTTTAGAGCTTTGGTTATGGGAATACTTTGAGGTTGTCAAGGTTATGACCTTTCGAGTCCAAGCGTTAAACCCCTATTAAATAGTTCATTGACACATCTAAATTTAAATTAATAGTGTGTTCATGATAATGAGTATAATTGCCTAATATTGTGTTATGTATTGTGTTTAACAGGACGTTTTCAACACTCCTTAGCAGTTCGTACAAAGTCTATATACAAAACTTTGCCGCTGAGAGCTTCGCATTCCTCATGCGTAAGGTAAGATTATATTTAAAATTTTGTGTTTCAGGGAATCAAGGAGGAATCAATAAATGAATATATCAAATATTATTGGGTTAACAAGATGCAGTTGTGAACTTGTGAGACACCGAGAATTAAGAAATCTTAATTGTTTAATATATTTAATGTACTTTTTCTCTTCCTTTAACAGGTGAAATCTCGTGACCAGTTTCTAAATTTTCTCTTCAAATCTCTCCAAGACAAGCCAGAGGTAATGTACTCTTACTGTGTCGAGTCCTCAACTGCATCCACCGGATCTTTGTTTTGATATACATTTGTTTAAAATAAAACTGATAGTAAAAATGTTAAAGAGGAACTTGTCTAATTTGAAGTTATTGAAGTTATTCTTGCTTGCTTGAAATTACCACAGCCAACATATGTTGTTAAAAACATAATCACTTTTGAATTTTTTTGTGATCTAGCTTTCTTGTTTTTTAAAAAGTTGGAATAGTATCACTAAAATAAACAAGAGAAAATTTGATTTCAGGAAACCACAGGGCTGGGTCGTCTTCTTTTTGAAGTGGTCAAAGGTGTTGGTAACCAGTTTCACAGCTGTCTTAACCAGGTAAAACTGTTAAATATATTCATTAATATACAATCCAGGCTTTTGGTAAACTTGGGAGGGAGCTTCCTGTTTCTTTTGTGCTCTTAGAGCTACGAGTCAACATGAAGCTGTCTGAAGACATGTGAGTGATGTTCCATTTTTAGTTGTTTAATTGTACGTATGTAATTTTATGCTCAAGCGCCCTGCTACAGACTTAAGGAACTATGGAAATGTTTTTATTGCAATGGTTTTTAAAATGCTGTATTCATTTTTGTGTAACATTTTTTATTGTTTAAACAGATGTTCCCTATGATTCTTGGTAAACTTGGTCAGATACAGGATGTTAATGAAGGTGAAGCTGTTGAGTTACCATGGCAACAAGTCGAGGAAGGGATTGGTCACATGATGTTAGCCATGGCTGAATATTCAAGCCCGGATTATTTGTTGGATGCTTGGAATATACTTTTGGTGGGAACAAATAAAACAAATTTTTTGATTATACATATTTAGATCATCACATTTGATAATTTGTATTATTATGTGTGTGTTAACTGTGGTATGGCAAACAAAGTGACATACAGTGTAACCACGATGCAATGCGCTGTTATATACCAACTGTTATGGCTCACACCACACCTTGTACACCAATTTTATATTAGTAGACATTGACATTGTGCGCCTAATAGGACATGCATTTGACCTTTGTCACAATTTTTTTTGCTTTTCAGTGTAGATCAAAACAAAATATGATTAAAGTATTAATTTAATTCACAGTTGTCAAGATTTTAGATTTTTTGGTATCAAACTAACTTGTAGGTATGATTCTCTTATTTATAGGCAGAAGTTGACAGACTTTCTATAGCATTATCAAAAGTAGGTAAATCAAAGCGCCCCCTTGTGGAGGAACAGCTCGCTAGACTGTTGCGGCTGATGCAAAAGTGGGTGTTATATCACCAAGGGAATTTCATCAAAAATCCAGATCAAATAGCAACGGTAAGTAACCATAAATAGATCACTTACCTGTTTTCACTGGTTTTGTCTAACGTTAAATATCACATTACTAGCCTCCATATACTATCTACTGATTCAATAAGCATGCTTGTCTGTCCTGCCTCAGTGTGTTCATATTCATTATACTGGTTTAAATGACAAAGAATCTTGTACTGTTGTACCATATAACCTATGCTCATAAACTGTATATGAAGAGGTGTTTCATCGTCTACACTTCCATTACCATTACCATTATCATGAAGATGGAATAAGTTCATTCTGAAAGCTTTATATATCTAATCATGTACAAAGTGTTTTCCTTTGTTGAGTTCATCACAAGAAATAAAAAAAATAGTCAACTAATGTTTGCATTTATATAAAAAAAATGGCAGTACTTTGTACCATGCACATAAAATTAAGGGTTTTTTTTATTATGGATTTTTGGCATGTAGATATACACTTAATTCTGTACTATATATGACCATATGTTGCAGTGTTTCATCAGTGTGTTGAAGGGCACCTGTCTACCCAAGGATGGAGGGGATGCTCTGCTGGAAAACATTGCTCATCTTTTATTACTGTCACATTCTAAACTATCCATGGAGAATACAGCCAAGCTAATCTCTCTGGTAAGAATAGTTTCTGTAGATTTACAAATAATTCAGAGTGGGCAATCATAGTGGTCAATTCATGTTGTCCTTTTTCTGGGACTGGTAGTTAACATAGAACTATAGACTATGAACTCTGTGGCATTTGTCTCTTCGGAAAATGACGCAGGTGGTTGGAGGGAGCTCCTTGTTGCCCTGGTGCTTTCACAGCTAAAGAGGAAGCCAATATATTTGTGATGTCTTTGTATTGTCCTGTCAGTGTGTGAATTTGTCCTGTTTTTGTTTGTTGCCAGTGGTGTTGGGGTGTGGTTTCCTTAACCTGTTGATTTGGCATGCCATCATGTGAGTGAAAAAACCTTATGGCCATAGACAAGTATGGCCATAGACCCCAATCATACAAACAAACAATCGGAGAATGACATGAAAGGATATGTTAGCTGTCATAGTTGTTAAAGTGTTGATTTGAAGGAAATTATATATGGGTAAATTCCCAAACAATAATTTCTCTGTGTGTTGAAGCCCTAGGCCCAGTGGTTAGCGAGTGCGCTTACTAAAGCCTACTTCGATGTGCCGTTCACAGGATCGAGTTCGTCTGTCGACCCTCAGGTGTAAGAGTGAGTCACAAAATGTGCCCCGGTAATTGCGGGGGTGGTCTTTACGAGGTTTCCTCTCAGTTTTCCACCGTAATTTGGCAAAGAACAGTGTAAAGTGGACAATCCGTCGTCCTTTAAGTGTACATGTAATACCCTCCAGTACGACGTTAAAACCCAATCAAACAAACAAACTGTGTGTTGAATGGGTAAGTTATCAAACGATCCATATATTAATCAACTTATGTCTTCAAGTCCAGAGATATCTTTCCTGCATGGCTCTCTGTATAAAGGGCTATGAGTTAAAACATGTTGGTCCAAGGCTCTCTACTGTGTTATTTGACAGGAATTTTCGGGTTAGTGGATGCTCTTTTATTTATAAATAAAGATACTGTTTGATAATTGACTGTCTTTTTAAGCTTTTAACATTTATTTTCTGTCTTTTCAAGTCTTTCAAAGCCAATTATGACAGCAGCTTGTTGAACAAGTTCACCAAACATCTGTTCCAGTTACCACTCTTTGAAAAGGTTTGCCTTCAAAATTGTCACTTATTTCTTTCTGTTAGAATTTTTATACGCCTGATGATAATCGGTTATATATAGGTATGAGCTGCTTCCTCCTGGCCGTCCAGATGATTCCAAACCGTTTCCTGAGCAGACCCCAAAACCATGTGTATATTGGGATTACTCAAAACTCTGAATGAAATTAATTTTGATTTAAATTTTTGATCTCTTATTTCTATATTCTGACATGGGTTTGTGATGTCAGACACATTGAATATAAAATCTAAAGAAAAAATCAAATTGTGAGATAAGTTTGTTTTGTTTTTTAAAATGCTTTTAAAAACTCAAAACAATGCCTTAAAGCCCAAAGTAATGTTCAAATTTTGTTGGAAACATTATTGTGTGTATTATTTGTTAATATGTTTTTAATGTGTTTTTAATATATTTTAATATTCAATCTTATGTTTGACAGGACGTTCTGCCCTCATTACTGGTGTATTGTGATAAACACTTTGGGGCTACCAAGAAGGGGTGCCAGACATCGATTTTGTCTCTTGTGTCACAGCTTATCCTTCACAAATGTCCTATACCTGCTGTTAACCAGAGTAGCCTCAATACAGACACCTATATGCTAGACTTTTCAGCTTTCAAAACGAGGTATTTTTTACTTAAAAGCGATAGGAAATTGATCAATACCACCGAAAAGATCACAATTTTATCATTTCAATGCAACTTTTTCACAATTTTATAACTGTTTAAATATAAACGGTTGTTTGGTGTACACCAGGTGCAGGATGACCTTTGACCTTTATTTGACCGTTAGAGCTCCAGCCAATAAGAAAGTGACATGAAGAGGGGAAAGCTGACAGTCAATATTTTCTGTTTTATTATTATTGACCTTATTGTCTTGAATATGTTGTTAGTTTAATATCTTTGGAATTATAAAGATATTTATATACGCAAAATGTATATACGCAAAATGGCCACGAATGTATTTCATTATTTTGCAATTTTGTTTTAGTAAAAAGAAGAAAAGTTTGCCTGAGTATTTAATGGATGTGTTGTTGACCACTAATTTAACAGATTTGTTAGACGAATTACTTCTCTGTCAGCTCTGGGCTGTCCTTGTGTGTGTGCCACATGTTCGGTGAGTTAAATGTTAAAACTTAAATCCACCTCAAAAATCGTTGTTTTGATTATTTAAATACTGACAATTTTGTTTGTGGACCCCAAATGTGTGCCAATCTTATATTCAGATATAAATTTTGACATAAGATCCAGATTTCTCATCTACGGAAATTTGTGATTTTAGCTAAATGTACTGCTTTTTTCTGTTAGTACATGTCCTCTGTTTCTGTTTACAGACCTTTAGGTAAAGAACTGATGGTTAAAAACCTACAAAGACTGACTAGGGAAAGTTTAGAACTATTGAGTTCCTCTACACAGAACAAAAGTAAGATCTAACTTTCATGTCAACAGTCTGTAGAGTCAATATGAAATGCATGTCAACAGTCTGTAGAGTCAATATAAATTTCATGTTCACTCTCTGTTAATTAAAAATAACACTGTCATGTCAACAGTCAGTTGATCCAAAATGAAACCCATGTCAACAGTCTGTTGAGTCAAAGTGAAACTTTCATGCCAACCATATTGTGAGTCAAATGACACTCATGTTGACAGTCCGCTAAGTCAGAATTCAACTGTCACAGTCTGTGGAAAAAAAACTCCTGTCAGTAGTCAAAATTAAGTTTCTTTGGATGATTTTTATGATAGTTTAAGTTGTGGAGAGAATCTATTTTGCTTTTTTAAAGACATATAATATTTGTACCAATTTTTGTAATGCCTCTCATACTATATGTCATTCACTTTCCAGGTGTTTTGCTGAGTCTATTTTACCAACTGATCTATACCTTAGCCCTATTACAAGAAGATGGTGAAATGTTTAAATGGGTTCCCTTAGAAAACATATATCGGTTGTTGTAAGTACTACACTTCCTGTTGCATTTAAATGGAACTCAAATTAAAGGCCTAATCTATTATTGATGATCATGCACAGTGAAGTTGAATAGATATTGCTTGGGTATGTGGTAAAAGAGATAACCCATGAGGTGTGAATTGCTGATTGCCTAAGTGCTTCTACCATTCATGAAAGCAATATAATGCAATAATCAAACTTAAATGTATAGTATTCTTTATAAAGTCTATATCAGTGATAAATTACAATTTTCTGCAGGGACTGGTTCGGAACAACTGCATGTAAGTTGGAAATAAGAAGTGAAAAAGTACTTTATATTCAAAATATGACAGGACAGTCAACTCTGTGTTATGTCCTGCAATTACACATTAGAAGCTTGTTGGTGGTTTGCAGGGGGCTTCAAGTTGCCCTGGTGCTCACAGAGATAAGGGGCAACATGAAGCTGATCTTTTTTGTGGTACATTTTCATACAACTTGTGTTTATCCTTCCTTGTCATTGTTTAATGCCTGTATCATTGAGGGTGGTCCCCTAAAAAATGTGCAGCTCGCCATCATAAGACTGAAATAACATTAAGTAGAGTGTTAAACAAACAAACATAGGAAACTTGACAATCAAAATATAGACATTTTATGTGAAGTGTAATAACTAATTGTAAAAACATGATATACAAATATACAATGAAAAACATCCTGATCATTTTTCTATATATATTTCAACTTTTACCAAAGCTTATATTTTCATTTTAGGGGTTTCTATGACAATGTAACGTTTCTTCGAATCTGTGATCTCTACTTCTCATTGGCTAAGGAGGAAGGACAAACAGACATTTTGGAGTTGGCTGTCTTTGAAACAATCTTCTCAAAATTAAACAGAAACTTAAGTTCCAGCAGCCATGAGGTACATTTTATAATTCATTTTCATTTAAAATTGTCCATTATTTTGTCAGAACTGAAGTTGCTTAAGACGATTCAATTGAGCCCCTGTTTTCACTTCTTTTGTAGGTGGATCCTTAGCATTTTTAGGTACTCATCTACGGTTTTAATATAATTTTCCTAGTAGTACTTGAACAGGAGAAGTATCTTTGAGAAAAAAGTAATCGCTGAATAAAAAAAAATCATTCCCATGACAGGAATTGAACATTAACGTTCCTTCTTATCCTAACAAATATGCATTGTAAACATACATGTAATTAATTTTTCCACCTTATTAAATGTTTTGTGTATTAATTGTGAGAACTTATTGACAGAAGTGATGTGACAATGAACATGTTTTAATATGAACATGTTGATGTTGTTACAGGTGAGATTGTTAACGCTACGAATCTTCTCACAGTTTGACCTGCCATTACCCCAGATAGAGGACCGGGTAAGTCTCCGTTTCTATTTTCAAAGTATGATGACAAATTTAATTCACAAATCAGACAGAAATAAGCATTTTGTGTAAAAAAAAAATGATATACATGCTACAAGATATTATTTATATAAAAATTCAAAGTATCCCTTTTCTTAACTTTCTGGATAAAAATCTTGAAAAATATAGTGATTTCTTTTTGAACTTCCTAATGTAGCCGTGTTAATTTCACTTGATAATTTCGCAAATAAACTACAGCCAATTTTAATCACTGTATACCTTTTTTTACGAAATATAATCTTTGAAACATTGGAAGGATAGCACCAAATGATTATGTTTTTTAAAATGTGTACCCTTTGATTGGCCGTTGATTCATACGGAGGAACACTGAAGAAAAGTTTCACAGTTAAAACAATTGTATGTCCACTTTTTGTCAGCATGGGTTAAAAGTGTCAATTTTGTGCCACAGCTTAACAAGTGTTCCTGACGGTTTGACAGAGCTTCCTGTTTTCTTGGAGCTCTCCGAGCCAAGGACATTTTGTTAGTTATATATATAACTGATTTTGTGTTTGTATTTTCTGCAGTCCGTCGCCCAAGCCAGTGTATTTTACACATGCTACCAGGCTGAGAGAGTAACTATTGGTGTCCGTGAATACAAACAGAAACTAATGTATCTGAGGAATCTTGACCATGACATTGTACAGAACGCTCTCCCAGTGGGCAACTATGCACAGGTGGGTGCTGTGCAGAATCATATGTGAAATTGAGGCTCTTGTTTATATGTCCCCTTCCATTGCGTTCTGTACAAGTAATTTCTATTTTTTTAAAAATAAACTCAATGGGACTGTTGTAATGTAAGAAAGGGAGGTATTGCCGGTGGTACTCTGATATCAAAGAGGTCTAGATTCGTGGCCTAACGTAACGTCACAGTAGATTAATGTGTGTGACCTCATTTAAAAGCGCCACTATCCTGAATGTTGTAACATCAGAAGACCACCTTGCAAGCATTAAATTGCCTCCCTTGTCAAATTCCGATACTCCCATTGCATTCAATTAACAAATGAACAGAAGAGACATAGTGCTATGTAACAATGTTGTTTGGACGATATACTCTAGATTGTATTTTCATCTAAGTCTACATATCTTCTCATATTGAATTATTAATCTTGTATTATATTATTGCATTCCTTGCCATAAAACTTCACTTTGCAATACTTTTGAATCACATTCGCATTAGCTGTCATGGCAGTGTTATATATCAGATACAAAATTCTCAGATTTTTTTTAACTATATTTTTTCATGTAAGTTGATGATTGATATAGTCATTTGTTTTTCTATTGCATCAACAAGTAAAATTATGAATTGAAACTGTCCTACTATTTTTTTCTTCTATTCAACAGGTCCCTTTACAGTTTTTGATAGGTTCTCTTTACAATAATTTCAAGTTGCTATGGGAACCTATATGTGATTTGATAGGGAGCCATGGTAACGGGTTAGATAAACAGATTCTTTGGGACATATATTTGGAACAGTTAAAGAAAGCTTCAGATCAAACAGGTAATTGGGCTCCCAATAGCCTCTGTTATCTTTAACAACCCCTATCAATGTGACTGAGGGCAGGTAATGGGCATACTGTGGTTTATGTTCAGCTAATTAGAAATAATCAAAATGCCCTTTTCTGACATACATTTAATCTAATGCGGGTGTCAGTCCCGGTTGAAACAAAGTACTTTTGTTAACAGGAGGTATCTGGAAAGACACTGTTGTGTATTACTAGTATTTGAAAAATAAAACTGTGCGTTTAGAGGCACAAAGGCACACTTAGATCCATTTCTGATCACAGACAACATGGAGCATTCTTTAACAATGCAACTTGTTATCCAGGATTAAATGTCTTAATTCCATCAGCAGACAGCATTTGTCAAATGAATCTTTGGAATGAAGCTTAAATTATGTGTTTCGTCTTTTAGAATTCATTCGGCAGGCAGGCACTGATCAGCCATCTCCATCATCTGATTACCAACTCAACGTAGAATCTGAATTAGGGGCAGTTTTCCGGACTTACTTGGACCGCTTGTCCAAAGAGACTGCCAGGCCTGATATGTTCAACTTCAGAGCTTTGTTATGGAAAAGTATGCAGCAGTTCCCTATGAAAACAGAATCCAAATCCAGAGAAATTATTCCCCTCTTCATGAGGTTTCTACAGTAAGTACTTCTTATTGACTACCACATGTACAGGAAGGGAGATTAGCTGACGGATCCGGCATCTGAGAGATGATATCACATGTTGGGCATCCTTCCTATTACGATATCACAGTGATGTTGT
>JAVFBX010208035.1:0-12135 GCA_034783855.1 Mopalia kennerleyi
ACCACAAGGTTTAGATGACATCACCACAAGGTTTAGATGACATCACCACAAGGTTTAGATGACATCACCACAAGGTTAAGATGTCACCACAAGGTTTAGATGACATCACCACAAGGTTTAGATGACATCACCACAAGACCAAAATGAGATCTTTGCATATGAGGTTTGGTGAAAAAATACTGAACGAATTTATAGCTTCATTGCATGCTTCAGAAACTAACAGACAAACAGAGCACTTTACACCCCCATTGATAAGTCTTGTTTGTTTGATTGTGTGTTAATACAATAGTTAAGGTTATTTCATTGAAATGAGGGTGTGCCAGCTCAATGGGTGAAGGAAACCATCCTTGGCCCAAATGGCAACAAAGACAAGACAGGACAACCACAGGACACAAAACAAACAGATCGGCTTCATCTTGCACCTTAGGTCTGAGAGCACAAAGGAAACAAGCTCCCTCCCAACCAAGGGGCTTAGGCAGACACCTGTCCACCCGTTCAAATGGACACCCTGAAGTGAACAATTGCCTCATTTGGACACCCTGTTTTAAGAAACTTTAAACATGCAGGAGATTGGAAAACTATCAAAATTGGACACCCAGTTATTTGAAGGGGAAGCAAAATGACCATCTTGGACACGATACTTTTGATTTCTGGTTAAGACCCTGATTTAGGGTACCATATTGCAGAAATGTTTAATGTGTATTTAATTGTTTAAATTAGATTGTTAAAATCACTTTGGCATAAGCAGTTTATCATACAGAATCTTCCGTTGTAAACATAGTCCGTGGGAAATTAGTTGTTTATTGACTGATTTTGCTCTAACATGAGAAGACTTTTCCCTCATGGCATTAATTTATTGATTGATTGGGTTTTATGCCCTACTCAAGGCTATTTCACTCATGTAATGATGGTGTGCCAGGCCAGGCGGATATATAGGAAACCACTCTCAATGAGACTGGCAACAAACAAAAACAAGATGGAACAAATACAAAAACCTCACAAACAGATTGGATTCATGTTGACCATTAGCTCTAAAGCACCAGTCCCCATAAATGACCCTCAAAACATTGCGTTCTGACAATAAGCTATATATATGAACTGGTGACATTTTGTTGATTGGCAGAGGAATTTCACTCGTAAGACTTGTATTTCAAAAACACTGAAGCCTTTTTTTGATTTGAAATGAACTGCAGCGAAAACCATATTTTGGCACCAGGTGGTGCCACCTGTATGTAGATTAGGAGTATTTTGAACAAATTCTATCTCATGCGATGTTGTGCAAAATGGAATACTTTAACAAGGTTTGATAGAATCTGAATATTGGTTTCCACGTTTACATCTTGAGATTAATTTCCCTCTAGGTGATGCCACAAGTACGCTGTCATACATGTACACGAATTATGCTCAATACTATAGAACATATTGCTACATGGAATAGATGTAGGCCTACTACCTTTGATTTACAACCTTTTAAATTAACTGGTAGAAATTTGATTGTGGACATACGTCAAGATCAATCCATGCAAAAGCTTGTGTCATTCAATAATCATATGAACTTTTATTCGCATCTATAAAGCAGTTTTCAAGTCAATCGCAAGAAACCAAACAGTGGAACGACAGATAGACTAAGGGACAGACAGACAACCCTATACTGTAATACCTGCCGTCAAATAACGGTTGTATAAAAAAGTCTGATCACAATGTAGAGCTTTACTTGCCCCCCCAGAGCCTTGCCCCAGTGTAAGTAATGATTCGAAACCAGAATTTCCAGCTGGCATACCCTATTCTCTGATCCCTACTGATCAACCAGCTTGACTTGTATTCCATGTACATTCTCAACCTTTGGTATATGGTTAGTGTCGAGGCAGCACCTGGCTTAAATCTCCTCAAGCATTCACCCTGGGGTTGTAAAGAGACAACCCAGTAACGAGCTCAGTTCAATCAGATTACAGCACACACAACAATCCTGCGGGTACGGAGGAATCACTCTCATCTCTTCAATATGGCACCCAATGTCCCCAAGGAAATTATCCACATTTCTTAATTCTCTAGTGCTTATTCTGTCAATATTATTCACCACAAA
Source organism: Mopalia kennerleyi (assembly GCA_034783855.1). Classification (NCBI taxonomy): domain Eukaryota; kingdom Metazoa; phylum Mollusca; class Polyplacophora; order Chitonida; family Mopaliidae; genus Mopalia; species Mopalia kennerleyi. The sequence continues at coordinate 2,084 of JAVFBX010208035.1, forward strand.
ATTTATAGAAACTACCCTAAGGGTCATATCCATAGCTCCAAGTTATAAGAAAATAGTGTTTCACTAATTTTCATAGAACACATCTGAATGACAAATGGATACTTATGTTGGAAAGTCGTGGCATATGTATCTGTTATTATCCTTTAATACCTTATTATAAATGATCTGAAGATATAAAGATCAAAGTGAGAAATCTGACATGGTTCCCTCGGCGATTGACATTCATCGGGTAATGGTTGTCTGAGGTCCCCATGGTAACAATATCCTGTGTGTAAGGATTGTGGATTGGTTGAGTATGCTCTTCAGATTCCACCATGATCAATGATACCTGCAACACCCACAGGCTCACTGGAAACGCTGGATGAACACATGCCCTTTCCACCCTGGGGCCGGATGCTAAAAGCACTATTAAATTTAATCTGCTACCAGATGAGTCATGTTAAAATCTATATCTAATCCACTATTAGTTTAATCTGGTGCGAACAACTAATGCCCTTTGAGCAACTGGCCCCAGGATATTAACAAAGTAGAAATAATCATGTTACAGAGGTTACTGATCGAACAAAATAAACACAAAACAGTCAAAGACAATGAAATTGAAAATACTCTTTTTTTTTTTAAAGTAATTTAAACTAATTAGTTAACTTCTGAAATTTATTTTAAAGAATTTAATTTAAAACAATAAAAAAAATAATACTTGGCATCAACGCTTCCAAAGAGCTCATCTGTTCTGCAAATGAAAGAGAATGCATTCCTTTTGCCTTCAAGGTAACAATACAAAAATTTAATATGTCTGCTTAAAGCTTGTTAGAGTAATTAATATGCGTATAGTGAACCGAGCTGACAATATCCCTCTCATTTCATTCATGTTGTGTGATATTTACCCCAAATTTCAGAATAATCTGGCCGTTTAATGTGGAGTTATGGTGTTTAACACAGATTTACTTAAAAAACCTGTTAAAGTAATTAATATGCATGTGAGGAGCTGAACTGATAATTAATCTCTCCCCCTATGTTGTGTGACATTTGTCCAGAATTTAAGGACAATTGGGTTATGCAATTTGGAGTTCTGGTGCTCTCAACAATACCGTAACTGCAAGCTAAATTTTTTTTTATAAATTCTGCTGAGGGTTTATCCAAACCCGCCTGGTGAAAGGACAAAAAGGCAAGTTTTTTGGTCTGGAAACTAAATCAAAATATGCTATGCTGAAGTCTACAAGTGGATTCGTCATTTAATATTCTAGGAAACCACTGTAGGAATATTAAGAGGACTCATAAAAACTGTAACTTAAAATGCAACAACATACAAAAAATAATCTTGCCATTTTTTAAGAAGTTTTTTTTTTATCTTGACATGACCAAATTCAATAAAAGTATTCTGATTTTACCATTAAATGTCTGACAGAACTTTCATTCATTGAACTGAAGAGGCTTATAACACAGGTATAACCTGCATTCTAATAGTTACAACTAGAAAACCAGATCTAGAATATAATATAGATTAATACAATACATTGCTTTTCATGAAAATAACTTCATTCAAAACTTACTTTCAAAGGGTGTTCAGTTCTTTCTGAGTGCAGTTCTTTTGCTAAAATCGTTCTGCTCCGCCGAGATAGAATTAAAATTCCCCCCGGCTTGCAGGTATCTAGGACTATAAGGAGTCTGAATTGACTAATAATCTGTTAAATATTGCCTTCCAAGTCACGTAACTGTTTTGTTTGAATTGGGAGGAAATTCCACAAATTATGATCATCCTCAACGGGTGAAAATCTCTTTGATGTGGTTTAACACCTGTAAACAGGTGAATCATCTATCACCTCAATGTCAGTCTTTGATTGAAATAGCTGTCTTTTCACCTCAATAAATCCTATAGGATTTAAGCATGATATATTCTTAAAAAATAATTCCCTTTATGATTAGATCATTGTGAATGAGATGTTAAACTCTATGTGTGAATGTGTGTGGTGGCACAACCCTCACACACACTGTCCATCATCACACTCTGTCATTGTGAATGAGATGTTAAACTCTATGTGTGAATGTGTGTGGTGTGAATGTGTGTGGTGGCACAACCATCACACACACTGTCCATCATCACACTCTGTCATTGTGAATGAGATGTTAAACTGTATGTGTGAACCCTCACACACTGTCCATCATCACACTCTGTCATTGTGAATGAGATGTTAAACTCTATGTGTGAATGTGTGTGGTGGCACAACCATATCACACACACTGTCCATCATCACAATCTGTCATTGTAGCTAATGCTCAAGCTGCATGTCCCATTGACAAACAAGTCACAAAGTTATATGCAACTATATGTGCAAAGTCTCGTCAGTAAAATTGATTCAACTGTAGTGTATGTTACAAACACTTTAGATGTAATATATTTCTAAAAGCAATCACACTGGCAGAGGGATGTAGATCAATTAAAATGGATAAATCATCTTATGTTCAAGATAACTAGTAATCTACTTATTTCTGGCCACTTTCATTACTTATTGAGCAAGAGAAGCATGTTAATAAAATAAAAAATAACTCCTAACCACCATTATCTGAAAACGACGGTAAAAGTTAAAAAGTACTTGTATTTATTTTCCTGTGTGATAATTTTGTAACCTAACATTAGTGATCGTTTTATTTTATATTTAATCTAGATTTAGCCCCAAAATAAACATAGAGATATTTTAAACAGTAAAACTGTCCATGCCTTACTGTGTAACACGGTGGCTCACCTTTACTCTCTTCAGCACTATGTAAACCTATTACAGCCATGTGTTTATTAGCAAACAGACTAAACAATAACATACATGTAACTCTCCAGGCAATGGAGGGAGAAAGATACCCACATATTTCTCACACTTTTCCTGCAGGGGGGGGTCAACCTGGGACATATATTTGTTTACACTCAGATTTATCTACTGGGATATATGGCCAAAGTTTTAGCCTCGATAAAGGAGCTGTAACTGAATGAAACATGTACATCATTTGTATAACATAAGCTGTGATACCACCCAGCCCTTTAGATTACATGATACCTGACACATGGTCATCTTATGAAACATATAACCTTTTCCAAAGCTAAAAAGAAAGCAAAACAACATCACACTTCTTTTGAAATTCTCATAAATGTCTCAAAACTGAAAGGTATTCCTTAAAATAACATTGTAACACAAATCAATTTGAGTCTTAGTTAACTTTAATTACCAGAACAACACAATAACTTTTATAATTGTTGCCAACTATAAAGCTGAACTTCTCCTTACACACTGAAACAGCTTAAAGGATCCTATAGGATTGAACATCCTATAGGATTGGATATATCCCATTGTCCAAACTCCTATGGGGTCCTACAGGATTCCATATATCCCATTGTCCAAACTCCTATGGGATCCTACAGGATTCCATATATCCCATTGTCCAAACTCCTATGGGATCCTACAGGATTCCATATATCCCATTTTCCAATCTCCTATGGGATCCTACAGGATTCCATATATTCCATTGTCCAAACTCCTATGGGATCCTACAGGATTCCATATATCCCATTGTCCAATCTCCTATGGGATCCTACAGGATTCTATATATCCCATTGTCCAAACTCCTATGGGATCCTACAGAATTCCATATATCCCATTGTCCAAACTCCTATGGGATCCTACAGGATGTTCTTGTAAGGGTAGGCTTAAATGCTTTTTGAAATGGGCCCCTGAACTTGACCTGCAAATTTACTAAACAAAATATCTGTTGTAAGAAATTGACTTGTAATGACCTGAAATGTAATTAAACCAGACACAACTGGAAGAGTAAACACACTACGTTATACTTGTCCTCTAGTATAGGCCTACATCTACTTAATATGTAATAATTTCCCTTTAACATCCAGTTTTGCTCATCCAAAAATGTTATTTTGACATTTTGTCACATTTTTGTATAAATGATTGTCCAGTGATATAACCACCCAATCACAGTATACAGACACCCTACTTAATACCTCACCCACTCACAGTATACTGACACCCTACTTAATACCTCACCCACTCACAGTGTACAGACACCCTGCTTAATACCTCACCCACTCACAATATACAGACACCCTACTTAATACCTCACCCACTCACAGTATACTGACACCCTACCTAATACCTCACCCACTCACAATATACAGACACCCTACTTAATACCTCACCCACTCACAGTATACAAACACCCTACTTAATACCTCACCCACTCACAGTATACAGACACCCTACTTAATACCTCACCCACTCACAGTTTACTGACACCCTACTTAATACCTCACCCACTCACAGTATACTGACACCCTACTTAATACCTCACCCACTCACAGTATGCAGACACCCTACTTAATACCTCACCCACTCACAGTATACAGACACCCTACTTAATACCTCACCCACTCACAGTATACAGACACCCAACTTAATACCTCACCCGCTCACAGTATACAGACACCCTACTATACCTCACCCGCTCACAGTATACAGACACCCTACTATACCTCACCCACTCACAGTATACTCAGTCATTTGCTCTGTCTCCCATAATCCTGACTTAATCAGTGATCAGAACATGCATCTTTGTTTACAAAACAGCTATGAGTTGGGTTTTCTTTTTCTCCTTCGAAAGGGGTCAGTTTCATTGAACATAAAATTTAAGCCATAAATTTGATCTCAACAAGTGTGCACTGTGGCAATTTTTTGTTGAATAAGGCAAGCCCTGGTGTTAGTAAGTGTTGTGTTAGCCCTGGGAGGTAGATGAGAATGTCCTTAATGACTAGTGTTTGAATAGGGTCAGTGGTCAGTATTATCAGAGTGGACAAACAATCAGAGGGGAGGTCAGTCAGATAGGGCAGCACAAGAGTGTTTGAACAAACCATTTACCATCCACAAACCCTACTCAAAGTATTTATGACACAGGACATAAATTAATATCTATTCGAAAGGTAAACAGTTAAGGTTAACAGGTGCCATTATCAATTCACCTTTCCCCCTTGAGGCATGGATCAGTTGAGTATTAAGACTCCCCCCCCCCCCACTCCACCCCATCCCCACCCGCACACCCCAACAAAAAAATCCAACTAGGCTTTCTCTTTCACACACCCCAAACTTTTTTCACTTGTAAGCTGAAATGACACTTTTCAAATAATACTTTGTTGTATGTCTGAAGCATCACTGACATTTTGGACTTATTCAATAAACCATAAAAAGCACACAAATTTTTTTTTTAACTGTTTCAACTAAAGATCAAACCATATTAAAGAATTATTCCCAATAAGAAATTTCACACTAAAGTTACGAATCCATTAAAACTTTGATGCCTGCTGATTCAATATTTCGGCTTACTTTGTTAAAACAACATTTAGTCTTATAGTACTAAAAAATACACATCCATTTTATCTTACCCTATGGCTAAGGGCAGTTTGTTTGAAGAGTAGAGTTGCTGTCTCTTCTTACCACTGGAGGAAGATCAACTTTCCAGCATTGTGGAACTGCTTCACATCATGGTTGTGCTAGTATCAATTATTGTTGGAATACACTTCCATCATAAAAGTGAAATACTGTTAAGTACACCAATCAATGAATCAATCAATCCAGTGTATCTTCAATTAGAGTCATCATTGGGAATAATAACTGAATAGAGTCCAATTTACTTTGTAACATTCCTCTTTTATTTTGGTTTGGTTCAACAAATCTTTTGTGGTATGGCTATGTAGCTAGGTAGACAGCTGGAGTGACATGATAATCTGTTTATTGGCTAGTGGTTTATAGTTTAATATGAGAGTTGTCAACTTTCATGAGAAAAGCACAACATAACCATTAGGTCACGTGTTATTCAAAAACAATCTGATGGAAGACGACAAAATAAATACATGTATGTGCTTAAAAAGATTAACTTTTAACGCCAACGCCATGTTAACAAAAGGTATACATTTCAATTTCCTTTACTCTGGCATGGACTCTTAAAAAAGGAAAGCATGTTTTCACTTCCTTTTTTCGGGTTTGTGCCAGCATGACTGAAATTGAAATGTATACCTTATTTAGAGACATTATTGGCGAATCCTAGTACTGATTGTTTGTTTGTTTGATTGGGGTTTAACATTGTACTCAGGGGTATTTAAATTATATGACGTTGGATTGTCCACTTCACACTGTTCCTTGCCCTATTATGGTGGAAAACCGAGAGGAAACCTAGTAAAACACAGCTCCACGATTGCCGGAGCCACATCTTGTGACTCACTCACATACCTGATGGTCGACAGACAGACTCGATCCCATGAACGGTACATAGAAGTAGGCGTTCGAAAGCGCACTCGCTAACCACTATGCCACGGCCCCTCCTAGCACTGAAGTTTGTTAGAATAAGAACTGAGTGTATAAGTCTGTTTGATTGGGGTTTAACATCATACTTAAGGTTATCTCTCTCACATAGCAGCATGCCTGCACCATGGGTGAAGGAAACGGTCCTTACCAACGCTGGCAACAAACAAAGACAAGACAGGATAATACAGGACAATCATTAGATGTAATACAAAGACAAGACAGGATAAATACAGGACAATCATTAGATGTAATACAAAGACAAGACAGGATAATACAGGACAATCATTAGATGTAATGCAAAGACAAGACAGGATAATACAGGACAATCATTAGATGTAATACAAAGACAAGACAGGATAATACAGGACAATCATTAGATGTAATACAAAGACATCACAAAGAGATCGGCTTCATAGTGCCCTTTAGCTCTGAAAGTACCAAGGGGCAAGAGAAAGCCCACCCCCCACCCCCCAACCATAATTTCCTAATGTCACAAAGAAATAAATCAAATAACAATGGTAAACAGTACATACATCATTGATCAAGTGAATGATTTCCCTGCGATACCCCCCCCCCCCCCTCCCCGACCCCACCCCATGCATGAATTAAAATTCTTGCCACTTCATCAAATATTGCTCAACTATGGGCACTTTCTAAACTAAACAGACACAATGGGATGGGAGATATAAAAACATTTCTCTAGGCCATTGTAACATCTGAATATATGGTGCACTTGCTGACTTGTGTTGCCAAAGACTGTGTGACAAGGTCAGAGGTCAGTCTCTGGTAAATCTCACTTGTACCCATTAACACTAGACCTTTTTCACACAACCTCATTACCGCTGGAAAAATGATAGTAACATTTGTATAATGAATGTCAGCACTCAATAAACAACACAGTTTTTATCTATATGGACTACAAAATGTCTTGACACCATTAACCAACTTCCAGCAAATCTAATTAACTTGTTAGCTTTTCAATCCGTCTCATATAATTCCTTGTCTGTACTGGATACTCTGTCACTTATGTTTCAAGATAAAATAAAATCTGTTCCTATTATTTTGATTTTTAGAAAGAAAGTTTAGTTTGCAGCGACTAAGATTCGAACTCGGTATCTGCATGGCTAGCAGGCCCAGCGCTCTAACCCACTGAAATACAGAGGCAGCCGCGCTCACGCAGACACGGACATGATAATATTCATCTAAATAAAAAGTGTATATTTCACCTCAAAAGAGAGACTATTCATATATCACAGGCCTGTCCTTTGGGGAGAACGAACAGAACGAAGTCTCCCCATGGTAATGCAAACTTAATTTAGGAGGACCGATTTATAGGTTTCTTAAATTGTTTGCAGTCTTCATCTAAATTTACTTTTTGCCACTGATTTTGACGAATGTTGTCATCTGATTACCAATGAAGATTGTATTTAAAAGCAATTCTGCTTTATTTTTTCCAAGGGCACATTTATAATGAGCAAACTAGGGGAAAATGCAAATGTTAGGTTATCTCACAAAATTTTAGAGGACTGACTTAAAGGTTAATTTTATGCCAGAAAACATTACAGCACAGCCTGATTATACCTATTTAATTTGGACCTAATATTAACCACCAATTACAGAAGCTATTGCAGCAGGCCTTCATATTTGAGACGAGTGGTCTTTATTATAGACAGCACATCTCAAATCAGAAGGCATGCTGCCTATTTCAACTTCTTTATTTGTAGTGAAACTTACCTCATATTGCAACCATCTAGTATTATAAAATCCTCTTCTTCTTAACATTCGTCTATGTCACACAATCCAATACCACCTGCTTTTAAAACATTACATAATTAAACTGTCAAATGGTCAATTTTGATGACAGAATACAGTAGTTTTTGGTAAAAAAACCCCAAGTTTTTATGTGTGTTTTGAGAAGTATGACTGCTGCAGATTGATGACTATTCTGATCAGTTCAGTTAAAATGCCAAATACTAGCTTATGATTGGATGATCTCAAAGAGCTCCATCTGGCAGCAATCATTGTCACTGTATATTACAAACTTTTCGCTTGAGAAGTAATTGTAAACTGTCTTAATTAAATGTAGTTTAATTGAGAAATTTGGAAGGGAATGGGAAAGGGAGTATTAAAAATCTAACAACACATACAAATTGAACGACTTTAAATAATGCTTCACAAATTCACAGCTCTAATCTTGATTTTTAAATAACTTGGTAATATCCCATATTGTGTAGTTCAATGGACCAGGATGACTGGTACGCTGACTGATCCGCAACAATTGGTACAAATCCGTGTGTTTTTATCTGCTGGTTGTTCTGAGGATTTGGCAGAACAAAGTTACTACGAACAGTGTAATCTAGGTCATGTCATTTGGGGTGTTCCAGACCGCAGCAGTTCAATTGGCTGTTTGAAAATCAACTTTGTCAGAAAAGACTCTAAACAAATATTAATTTGTAAGTTAACCCTACACCAGTGGGCAGTTAGAATCAACATGCAACCCATCTTAACTCTTTCACTACGGAATATTTTTTTAGTCTGTTTTCCTGTACAACGTTTGGTTCAGGGCATTAAAGCTAATGCTCATTGGTAAGGTTAAAACTGTTGTTGAGGAATATCAAATCGTATGGAAGTTTACAACGATTGCTTGATGAGCCGCTCACAGCTTCTAGTCGTCTTTTCTTAAGAAAATCCGAGCCGCTCTGAGCGGCTTGTGGTAGTCAAAGAGTTAATCAATATCTAATATGACCTTTTTTTTTGTTACAACATTTGGAATATAGGCAGTGTTACATATTATGGCTACAATTCAAAACTTTTTAGGCATAAATATCGTTTTGGGGAATTTGATTTATGTACAAAAATTTCCAGACATGGGAAGGGTTCACATAAACATAAATATTTTTGAACAAATCAAACGGAAATTCGCCGGACGAGTTTTCCTTCCATAAAAAGATAGGTGGTACCCTTGGCTTCAACATGAGGTGGCGAGTGGCTGGATGTAGGTTTCTGTTGCCCCTGGTGCTCTCAGAGCTAAATGGCATAGTCCTTTGTTTTTAAGCGAAACAGATTCTGACCTTGGAAGTTTATGTAATACCAGAGGGATGCCGGGTGCATAGCAGTAGACAGACACCACACTAGTCCGACACCCCACAACTCCGACATTCTCAACACATCTGGCAGCCACTAGTCCGACACAATGTGATGGACTGACAGCCCACAAGTCCGACATGTGGGGTGTGGACGCCTCCCATACCAGAGGATAGTGAACCAACAAAGGTGCATGAGAGTTAGGCAAAGAGATGGCGGGAGAACTTGGCTAGATTTACTTTCTGTGTAGTTTGGATAAAACAAATCTCAATCCAGAAGCCGCGTTACATATAATGACGTCTTGTTGGACTGACAAGCCTCCATGTGAGTTAAATAACCTTAATATGAAGTTAAACCCTAGCCTTATAAATAAGACCTAGATATTACCTAGGTCTTATTTATAAGGCTAGTTAAACCCCAATCAAACAGATGACCAACGTCAGGTGACGCCATCTAAATGCTTGTCAAATTGAAGTGCTCGCAACAACAACAAAACTTCAATAATGTAGGCCTACGTGCTAGCACAATGAATAGGGCTATAAATTCCTCCGTCTTAGCCCTACGTCCCGCCTATCTCAACCCATGGTGAAAGTTGGAAACTGATCCTCCGGCGACCGC
>JAVFBX010208046.1:0-12135 GCA_034783855.1 Mopalia kennerleyi
CTCAGAGCTAAAGGGAACAGAAGCTGATCTGTTTGTACGTTTTATTTTTGTCTCCGTCGTCATATAAGTGAAATACCATTGAGTACGACGCTAAACACCAATCATACAAACAAACAATCTAAATCATGTATGAATGAACCTTCGCTGGTATGATAATTCAAATCAATTACTCGTAACGGTGATATAATGGAAGGATCTGTGTATGGTGGTATTGTGAGACAACACACACGAGGCTTAACTGATCAATGTTAAGCTAACAATAAATAATTAAGCAATACTTTTTCATGTGATAATCTTTTAAAAACTAGCAAATCTTAAATCTCATCCATTACACTCACAGTTTTTGTGAGTGAAAAATGGTAAGTTACAACTTGATGAAAGCATGTCAATAGCGCATATGCCTCCACGAGCGTTCACAACTGCGACGCAACCTTTCCTCATGGATTGAATGATGCATCTGAACACAGATTGGGGGATGCGTCGCCATAATTGAACCAACATCGAACCAAGTTCTTGCTAATTCTGTGGAGGGTTCCTTACTTGACAGAGCCTTCTGCCCAAAACATTCCATGCATTTTTTATGGGATTAAGGTCAGGAGACCTTGAGGGCCACTCCGGGACATTGATGCCAGTATAGCTAAGAACATTCTGCGTGGAATAGGCCATTATCGTGTCGGAATGTCAGACCTGGGCCATGACCTGTCATAAATGGCAAAAGCTCTGGAATGAGCACTTGGTCTCTGTATCCTGCAGCAGTTATTTTCCTTGAACGACCACCAGGACTATAAAGGCACCCCAAACCATAACACTACCGCCCCCAAAACGGTCCTCTTCCTGCACACATTACTGGGCGTTCCGTTCACCTCGTCTCCTCCAAACTCTAAATCTCCCATCAGCGAAGTGTAAAGTGAATCTGGATTCGTCACTAAAAACGACCTTATTTCATCTCAGATGTCGTTGGGCCCAGAGAAGCCGTTGACGTCGGTGTAACTGGGTTAAAATTGGACCATGGTATGGCCGGCGTGCATGGAGACGTGCAGTGCGCAGGCGATTACATATGGTTTGGGCAGTCACACGACCTCTATACAATTCATTCCTAGTGGACGTTGCAGTGCGAAATCGATTACGCAAATAACGTAAGCCGATTTGTCTGTCTTCTGTATGTGTCGTCACACGTGGTCTACCCGAATGAGGTCGTTCTGCTGAGGTGCCAGTTTGTTGGAGACGTGTCCGAAGATCATGTCCATCGACTACATCCCATAACCCTGGCAACGTCATTGACCGACGTTCCTGTAGTCAGCATGCCAATGGCACGTTCACCTTGTAGTGTTTGACAATCGTGGTATTGTAAATCAACGGAAAATTTACTGTAAGAACTTGTTTTCCCGAGGTGTCACTCTACTGTGCTAACGTGGGCTCAATTGCACGTGTCTCGTAAGGTCACGTGACTAGGAACACAAGGAAACATGCTTTATCATTGATGTATACTCACACGAACTGCATGCTTGTGCATGTCGGAGTTGCTGTGTGTCATAATGTATTTGACAACGCATTTACCTCTAATAATAATATCTCTTGTATTAAGTTTCAAGAACATATTTAGAAATGTATGAGTGTGAAGTTTCTTTTTTGACTGAGTATATTATGGTTTTATGGTACACTGTATTTAAGCAGGAAGATTATTGCGAAGTATATTAGGGTTGTGAAGTATTAAGACTGTTGCTTCACCAAGGAAATTTAATGTTTATTTCCAGGGATTACAGTTTATAAATAACAAACTGACAAATGTAACCCAACGATCCGTTATTAAGTAAAAAAAATATGTTATTTTCTCCGTACAGATGAACATCGATATTCCGAAATTGAAATTTTGCAATTTTAAAGGTCAACCATCATCCACTTTTTCGTAGCGCCATCGGCAATGAGGAATTAAAAACTGTGTTAAAACCTTTCAAGTAAAAAGTGAACGTAAATATGTGTGATTGAATCCATAATAGCCGGTAAGTGAAAGAACAGTTATGCGCTCTAACTATGTATCTCTAAATAAGGCTTATTGTATGACAGACTATTAGAGATACAGCACTCATCGTCAGATGTTCGGGTTTAGAAAATTTCGCAAATTTGTTTTCAAGCCTGTGTATGGCAATACCGCATGTATCAAACAAAGAACATACAGGAAAATCACAGAAAGGACCAAAAGATGTGTTGTGAAATTATAGATTTATTCTATTCTTCGCATCAATTAAACCAAACTGATATAGCAGCAGATGGAGCATTCCAGCGATGTATCAAACTATATCAAATAAATCAGAGTTTAGGATTGTATCTTTAAGCATCAAGAAAATGTCAAAATATAATTAGTTTATTGCGAATGTAGCTCGATTTCTGCTGCAAGAAATTTGCTGTATCTGTCATGTCATTATCGTATTAAGACATGATAAATAACAGACTGTCAAATGTTTTTCAATGATCCATCTTTTATCAAAGAAATGAAGTACACATGGGCATTGATATCCCACTAATGACAAATGTTGAAATTTGTGTAGGTCAATGTCCATGCTTTTGTATAAGGCCATCGGCAAAGGAGGTTTTTACACTGCTATGATAGCAGTCCGTCCGCTTTTGAAAAAAAAACCGATATGAGATGGAAATGAGATTTTTATAAAAATTTATTTTGTTGCCGTTCGTTGGGAAATTGTAAATTCTTAACTGGTCGTTATGCTAGATCGAGGGCAAAGTGTAATCGAAGAAGGCAAACAATCAAATTTAAGGAGAAACTGATTTCAGAAGGGAACATACTTTTTTTTAGCCTTTTTATTGTCAACACGATTTTAGTGGTTATATCATATAATGAAGGCTCCGACATCATTGTCTGTTGACAACACAACGTGAAGTGGTTAAAGCATGTCGCCTCAAAAGTGAGGAGTCATACCAGTCATGTACATGTAAAATGGTTGAGTTGCTGAAATCACATATCTCGTCAAGATTGTTTAACATTGGATTCGCAGAGTGTCTTGATACATTAATATTTCCATTTTACATCTGCTTTACGGAAATAAAAAGACTTAAGTACATATAAACGACTATCTTTAATTCCATAGAAAGTATCATTATAACTCGGAGAAAGTGTATTTGGGCCATAAAACGAGCTAATGTCGGATAAAAAATATGGCGACAGATTGAACGAAGAGAAGGCGATCGGGACTCTTTTGGTGCCTCAAGCCGCTAAGGCAGGTTTTCATTCACCCTTCTTGTCAACCATGTAAATCCATAAGAAAGATGTTACTGTTAGTCTTTTTTCATTCACAATTCGAAAAAATTAATATTTCGATTATATTGTTTAGACTGCAAAAACTGCGAAAATCAAGCAAATAGTATATTTTAATATTTTTGGTTTATTTTTTACCAAGTCATTGGGGGCGTGAATGGATTTAATTATACTTTTGTTTTCCGCCTAACTGACATTGAATATCAATAGAGGAGAAGTTAATGCTTGTTGTTATATATTACATTCCTTGCATGTCAAATATTTATGTGTTTGCAGCCCTTTAAATCAACCAAATAATTCGTGAGGGAGGGAAAATCTCGTGAGCTATCTACCGCAATAGTAATGCAGATGCGGCTTGGGCTATGTGGATTGGGCTTGGTCGAGCTTCATATCCCTGTTTATTGTAAACCCAGATTGAATAAATGCTTTGTCTTCAATGCTTGTATATGGTTTATATTCATCGGGGGATATCCAGTGTTACATGTTTGTGCAGCATCAGGTCCACTTATTAAACGAACTAAAGCTTTTAATGCAGATGTTGTAAATAAAACCTGTCGTATCTGGTCACTTGTTGTGCAGGTACTAAGTATCTTTATTAAACAAACTAAAGCTGTTGTCTAAAGATGTTGTATATACACTTGTCGAATATCTGTTCACTTGTTGTGCAGGAATTAAGTATCCTTATTAAACAAACTAAACCAATATAAAGTTTTGAAGCTATTACATAGGGGGGCTAGAATTCCATAATAATTCATTTCCGGTAATAGTTGTAAGAAATTTCCGGTAATAGTTGTAAGATATAACCCAGGAGATGCGAAGCGTTGAATGGATTATTATTTTCTATATTTTCTGTAACTATTCTATTTTTATTAAATCAAAGATATACTGTTGACGTTGACAAATTTGCCGATCAGCTGGGATCAAGGCAATGCCAGAATGAGACTTTCCTCTCCATTCGATATTCTTACGCCTGAACGTAACGAAACCATGATTTATCCAAGTTGTATGCATTAAAATGATATCCAGTTTTGCTATTCTACAACACAATTATTTCTTATATGTTTTCCTATTAGATCGTTATAATCTTTATCAGTCCTTCTAAATGGAACTAGTTGATGACTGGCTTTTGGTAGAGCACGACGTTGTTGACGATCAACAGCTTGCATCTTGGCTTAATCAAAGTGTAATGGAAATGCGGCTTTTGATTCTGCTCTGTTCTGTTTTGTTGCATTAAAGGTATCACCATTGAATTTGATAAACTGAAGAGAGCAGAAGTCAGCCAAAAAAGTACTGTTGTCTCGAAAGAGTTATAGATCAGAGAGTAATAATAAAAGCCACATCTTGTGACTCATTCATATACCTGAGGGTCGACAGACGGACTCGATCCCGTGAACGGTACATCGAAGTAGGCGTTAGAAAGCGCACTCGCTAACCATTACGCCACGGCCCGCTTTGAAAAGTTAGATGGTACTTGATGGTTACAAAACGTAAACCCATCATTTTGGTTATTTTGGCTTTAAACAAATATATAACCGAATGTCGTTCAAACAAAATAGATCATATTTATATGACACATTGTTTTTTTTCTCCTCAATTATACATTAGTTCTTACCATTCTAAATAAGAATTCTAGATTTTCGATATAGATTCTTAATTTTATTATTTTAATTTAAAAACACACGTCCATATTTAGTTTAATCCTTGTAAGACTTCTTGGATAAAACCTAGATTGGGACACCTGTACCCATAGCGTTTTGAAATACTAACGAAAATAAAACTTGAATTTAAATATGACAACTGTTTTTTTGTTCACACCCGGAGGTGTTATCTTATCAATGTTGTAATTATTATAGTTTTTACGGTAAAGTGATGATGAATCTAAGATAGTATGGTGGGAGACATAGTATCCAAAAATTCTCCACAACAAGAGAAGAACTCATAATGACTTGAATGGCACTATACAGGCAAGGATACTGGAATTACACAATGGTCATTAAATAACAAATTTGACAATGACATAAAATATATATATTTTTATTATTAAAAATTAATAAATCTGTCAAAACAAAACATGTAAATAATACTAAGATATGAACAGTCTCACAACAATCTATGTCTGATTTTGTCTGTTGTTAAAAAATAAAAACAGCAACTATTATCCACAAAGTCACAAATACTATGATTCAAATACTGCAGGACATTAACACAATACCATCAGTGTTAAAGGTATAGACTATGAACACCTTACACGCTTTGTAAAATCTAGCATATATACATCAACACCATCATTGAGTAAGAATTCAGGACTCATTCTGCCGTGAGCCTCTGTAGCTCAGTCGGTCGAGTGTTGGGCCAGTAACCCAAAGGTCCCTGGTTCCAACCCGGTGGAGGCAAGCAAATTTTCTCTCTTCATTTATTCAAAATATATAGCAATATTAGAGCAATACCTCTATTGTTTTCAATATTTTTTTTGTCTTCTCATTTCAGCTACAACTAACTCATAAAAATTGAATATTTTGGATTAAAATAAAATATTTTGGCATAAACAATAACATAATTTGGCATTAATGCTGAATATTTTTGCTTTAATACCACACATAAAGCTTAAAATACTGAATATTTTGGCTTAACAATAAGCATGTTATCGTTCTCATTAAACTAAAGAAATACTATATTATAGAAATCTGTAATATGAAAAACAACAAAAGAGATGCTTAAACCATAATACAGAAATGGTAAAATAAAAATAACAATATAAAATAAGATTAATTTTAAATTTAGTTTTCCAAGTTAGTATATACATGGTGAGACCAATCTAGACCAAAATGATGTTACTCTGCATTTGATATTTCTAGTGATCCTAAACCTCTATTGAGGAGATGGTTTGAATGGCATTCAAATTGTGAGAATACCACTTTAGTGAAAATAAACATATTCTCACTAGTCTATAAAGTAAGTGTATATGTATGTAAATAACAATCTCTGAAATACTTGCTACAGCTTTGTCACAATTTATATATAAATTCAACATTTCAAAAACCTGAAAAATTAGGTATTTTGTGGACAAGAACAGCAATTCCACATGTAAAACAACAAAATCTATTCTGTAAATTAAAAATCTGAAAAATAGTATCTTAACATTTCTTGATGAAATAATTAGTAATTACCCTTGAAACTTAATCACAACTCATACACAAATACATTAATTTGAAGATAAAAAATATCTCAACAGAAACGTTCACAGATCATAATATAAACTTATGAAATAACAAATAAAATTTTAAAACAAAATTAATTCAAAACTATCCTGCAAGATTTGTTGATATTTTTTTCGCAACTACATCCATTAGACAAAATTTAAACAAAATATTAAACAATTTTGGCAAGCATATTTTTCATCTTAAAATATATATCTATAAGGCATAAGTACATAATGCCTTAGTCAGCTTTTTTCACTTTTATGTCAGTCATATACATGTATACATCAACACCATCATTGGGTGTTTTAGGGTATACTACAAGTAGTATACCCTAAAACACCTAAAATTTTGCCCATAGAATTACACCTGTGGAAGCTATTTGAAAGGCTTAGAAAGATGCCTGGGGCACAAGAACACACTTTTCAGGCTGAAAACATCAGCATTTCTCAGCAAACATAATTTTCTTTGTTAATATGCCCTAATACCTTGTAGAACAGTAAAAAAAAATTATAAAAAAAATGTATGGTCATTAACAGTAGCCACTCTAAAACAAATTAAAATGTGCAGTGTTTTACTCAGTTTAAAATTAATTTTCCCACAGTGCTGACTTAAGACAGCACACCATTCTGGAAATATACTGCCCTTACCAAGAGGCCTATTGTCAATTTAGAGCATTAAGTAATACTGCAAAAGAATGTCTGTATTTTATTTTCCATTAAAACAAGGTCATATCTTCAAGCACAATTTTGGCATGTGAACAATTGTCTAATGGACACTTTATAGCAGCACTTACTGACATAAGCATTCTTTTTCTCATCTTCGAAACTTTCATAAACAAAAGAATATTATAAGAATACACACTGACACATAGAAATAATGCTGGTAGAGAAAGAGTGAAACCTTGATTACTGACTATAATTAACATTTAATCATTATTTTATAAAAATACCAACAAAAAGCAAAACTAAAATACTACACTCAGTATCTGAAAATCATATATACTCAGTATATGCAAACATTATACTCAGTATTTGAAAACATTATACTCAGTATTTGAAAATGATATATACTCAGTATCTTTAAACATATACTCAGTATTTGAAAATGATATATACTCCGTATCTGCAACCATTATAGTCAGTATCTGAAAACAATATACTGAGTGTCTAAAGTGCCTTTGAAATATTTTTTTGTTTGTGTTAGAAAGTGGATCTTAACAATGAATTGGTTATTCAAGTTCATACATTTTAGTAGACTCAGAAGTTTCCTTGACTTGAACCTATGACCCTCAGAGTCAGGTACCAAATCTCCAGTAGCAAATGTCTGCCACTTAGATAACTTAGCCAACCAGACTTTATAGTTGAGAGGTCTAGGTGGCCACCATTTACAGACTGCAGATTGAACATAAATTTGGCTATTTCATAAACTTGAAATGCAAATGAGCCTGCTTGTATCTTTTTTTATAAATCAATTCATTTGTGTGAAAATTTGTTTTACCTCGTGTTCGGCAAGCACATTTTCATCATAATTAAAACAAGTAAAAGAAAAATAAGTTGAGTTCAAAATGGAAGAGAAAAGATTTGCAATGTCATTTATAGACTAGGCTTAATACTGTTCAGCCAACTGCAATTCTTTGAATAGATATATCAATTTTAAAATCAATTCGGAAATTATTATTTCTTGTTGGCATTAACACTTCAATGTGTTAATCCTAATTTAAATGTTACAGTTCTTCCATTAATTGAGTTTGCTGATGGGTGTTCGAAACATTCAACAATTTGTTAAACTTAACTAGCCATTATTGTTAACTTTTTTTTTTAATTTAAGAATATATATATGAATCTGAATGCAGGTCCGATTTTAAGCCAATTTTGTTAAGCCTCTCTTGTTCTCTTGTATGTTCTTGTAGTTGATACACATCTTCCTTTATGGCAGCTCTGTGGTGCTGAAGTCTCACATAACTTTCCTCTCGGCGAGCATGCTCCTGTTAAAAACATAAGGAATCAAAATTAAATGAATAATATTACATTTATTTTTTGTTTGTTTGATTGGGGTTTAGTGTTGCACTTGTGGGTGGTTCTCACGGTTGTGGGGGCCACCAAGTGTGACCTGCTCATATACCTGATGGTGGACAGATGGATTTGATCCCGTGAATGGTGCATCGAAGTAGGCTTAGTAAGTGCACAGACTAACAACTGCTGCGGGCAATAATATTACATAAGTGTGTCAGTCAGATAAAACACGACAATAGTAAATCAACATGGAGTATTTTTTGGTTGTGTTAAAAAAATAATATTAACACAGTGCTTGCCTAAGTAACCAATGAAAACCACTCTGGATGTCCCTGACAACACAGAACAATCCAAAGAACAAATGAAAGACTGACTACTGATTGACTTCATAGTTTGGATAACCCAAGGGCAACTGGGAGTACCCTCCAATGACCTACAAGACTTCTAGTAAACATCTCACACTCAGATTTCAAGTTAAGTTGCACCTAAAAATTTCACTTGGAATTGAGAAATCTTTGCTTTTAACACATTTTAGGCAGTTAAGTGACCTGTTAAAAAGAAGTTTATGAAAAATACGTAAACACAAAAAGAAATACATTTATAAATACGATTCACTATTCAAAAGAATTTTTCTAAATTGTTATTTTCTGAACGATTACACCAAAGAAATGCATAGAATAGAAAGTCAGACATTCCAGGAATACAGAATAAAAATGTTCACTTCGATATTGTTACGACCTGAGAGTACACGGATTAAGGAGTATTATATGAAAGGTTTTTAGCATGGCTCTATAACTATAGTTTGTATTCTCTAAGATTCACTGTGTACTTTTTATTAACTGGGTAGTGAATTAAAAACTTGGCCAGCTATTAAAGATAATGTGTGTGCCTCTGTAGTTATGGTTGCCTCGGAATTGTAAAGATGTCAAATTACGTGAAAGGGTTAGAAGAAAAAAGCGAGCACTTCAGTTGGTTTATTCACCGCATACACACCCCAGCACAAAGAAGTGTTTTATCGCCAGAAAGTAAACTGTTAAAGGGGAAAATTATGAGTGAGTAAAAATGGGTCAATTTTTCTTGTGAATGAATGAAGGAGCTGTTTTCAAACCCTCAATATGAAGTGCTTCAAGTTTGAACCATTGTGCATTATGAGAGCACTTAAGGTGTGTGATTTTACGGTTTTACACACTGTTTTTTGTCAGTGTTAGTTTAACTCTAGCTACTTCTTTGGGAGTTTGGGTCTCTTTAGAAATGATGTATTGGGTGAAAGGTGTTCTTATAATACTGGAATTTGAGCCCAACGAAACTTGTTACTCCGGCTATAGAAAGTAGACACATTAGGCGATAATGAGTTGAATTATGAAAGGAGGCCCTACTTACATACATTGTATAAAGTGCTAAAGTAAAAAAAGTAACAATGCTTAAAGTTCCTTAACACTAGGGATTTGGGCATTTAGGATGGGTCATAAAATGATTGAGTTTACGTAGCAAGAAGTTTTTCCCTTGACTGATTATAAAAAAGAAAGCCTTGGGTTTATGCTCATTTCAGAAAGTCATATACAGGTACAGTAATTTGTGACAAAACACAGATGAAATAAAAAAGAAAGCATTTTTATTTTTACACCAAATCTATATCACAAGCCTCATATTACTAACATTATAAAGAAAGCTCTGGAAAATACTTCAGATTTCTTGTGAAAAATGACGATTTAACACAATAATTTTTTTAAAATCTAAATCTGAATTAAGGCTCATAATTATTGTCGAAATTTCCACAAAAATGCAGGGTTTCAAAAGAAGTATGGTTGATGTTATCAAAACAGAGAACATTTTATGGTTGCACTAGTTGATTGACGGATAAACCACTGTCATACATGTACTAGTGAAATACATGACCACTGCATAAAACACTAAACAAATTAACATTATTTCCCAGGGGTGCAAAGAGATATGATTGATTGATTGGAGTTTAACAACATGACATGTGAGAGAAGTCCACATCTAAAGCTGCGGTGTACTCCAAGCATTGTGCAAAAATATGTAGTGTTTTGGGAAATGAATTATCCTTCACTACTATGGAAAGGCAGTATATCTACCCTTGGAAATATACTGCCTGCAGCAAGAGGACCAGACAGATATATTCAATGTAAAATCAATGGTTTTCGACAGTTAGTTATTACAGCAGTCAGATGAATAGTGGAGTATCAAAGGTTTATAGGCTTTGGTGTACAACTCTTACTAGGCAGGTATCAGGAGATCTCTCATCTTAATATCTACCCCACCCCCACACACACACACACCTACTAGACATTGGTCCCTATAGCACGGTTCAATAAGCAAAATACCTCCCTTGGATAGATGGCGCTACCGACAACCATTCTACTTCTGCGGACTACCAAGCTTTTGTGTACGGTAAAACATGGTAAACATGGTAGTCCGCGGAAGTAGGTCGCGATAATTGCGCTTGCGCATTACGTTAGACAGAGGCAAAATCAGGGGGAGATAACCACCCTTATGGAAAGGTGCTATAGGGAGGCAGATTTTGGTGGGATCAGAGTTTGAAATATTTGATCAGTTCACACGGTTATTTTGCATTAAATGTCACTGAATTGAACATTGACTATTGTCAGATTTTGTTTGGCAATCACCAGCTCTCACCTCCACCATAGCTCCATAGGGGAAATACATGATCCACGGGGGGAGATACACGATCCACGGGGGGTACATGTATCCAAGGGGAATACATGATCCACAGGGGGAGATACACGATCCACAGGGGGTACATGTATCCAAGGGGAATACATGATCCACATATGAAATACATTTATCCAAAGGGGAATACATGATCCACAGGGAAATACATGATCCACAGGGAAAATACATGTATTCAAGGGGGAAATCCATGTACATGTATCCAAGGGGGAAATACATGTACATGTATCTGTGGTGGAAATACATGAACTACAGAGGAAATACATGTACCATGATGCAAACACACAATCCATGAGGGGAATATGTACATGTATCCATGGGGAAAATACTTGGTCCATGGGGAAATACATAATCCATGGGGGAAATACATAATCCATGGGGGAAATACATGTATCCATGGGGAAATACATAATCAATGGGTAAAATACATGATCCACGAGGGAAATATATGATACATGGGGGGGAATACATGATCCATGAGGGAAATACATGATCCATGAGGGAAATACATGATCCATGGGGGAAATACATGATCCATGGGGGAAATACATTTAGCCATGGGGCAATACATTGATTCATGGGAGAAATACAAGATCCATGAGGGAAATACACGTATCCATGAGGGAAATATTGTAAAACCGTCCGTACCAATAGTACATGTACATAAGGTGTCATTCGCCTAGTGGAATAATAAGGGTCACATAGATTTTGTACTCCCAACCTGGTGGGGTCTTCACAAACCACGTGTATTTCCTACTCTACTGATTCTGAACATTCATACACTATCATCTTTATAAATTTCTAACCAAAAGCCACATGTAGTATACTTAAAAAAAAAAAAATGTTTTTGACCTAAACTTATTATTTTGTATATTTTCAAAGCCAACCATCTGTATTGCACTTACATTCGAATTAGCATAGCCGTTAATTAGTTGATTTAAAG
>JAVFBX010208057.1:0-12133 GCA_034783855.1 Mopalia kennerleyi
TTACATTAGCAACATCCACCTGCAAAAAATCAATCCAGGACAAAAACTTGAATAAATAATGATTACAACAAAAGACTTGCCAAAAAAGCCTAACAAATAAATACCGCATTTTTAAAAAAAAATCATAACAATATAGATTCATGCATTATTAATTGGCCTGAACAAAATGTTTGTTTATAAGTTTTGAACGACATAATTATACTATTTCTGGATAACCACTTCCTGTCCTGTGTTTTGCAGCCTGCAAAGGCATACTGGAAAAGCCCACAGTGGCTGAAGAACTATCCCTTCATCCCAATCACTTCGTCCTACAGGACAATGTCAACATCTTTTCTGGTAACACAAACAATTGGAAGAAACGCATGCTACATGTACACGAGGCGCTTGTTATTCAAAATCTGAAACCTGAATTGAACAGAGACGCAGGACATCCATTACCCAAACTATGGACTGGGATCAAGTATAAGTTATTCTTAGGTAGTTACTTTGGTACATTAATCCTCTTATTATATATGCAGCATGTTAGATATCTTATCTGTGGTTATGGTCCACACTGGTCACTAGAACATTTTACCTTGTTTATTTAACTACTTTATACTGGTATATAGCTTCTACCTCTACTATTTTTCTTTAGTCAATTAACACCTGATGATGATACGGGCATATTTATCGAAACATTGTGTTCTATCACAAAACAAGAAGTGGTTATCCAGAAATAGTATTATTATAATGTTTGTTTGTTTGATTGGGTTATAACGCTGTACTTAGGCCTAATTTTTTTCACTCACATGAAGGCGTGCCAGCCCAATGGGCAACGGGTGAAAGAAACCACCTTCAACCCCACTGGCAACAAACAAAAACAAGACAGGACTGGACAAGACAAATACAGGACAATCACAGTATTCACAGGACCTAATACAAATATATCACAAATAGATCATCTTCATGTTGCCCGTTAGCTCTGACATCACCAAGGCAACAGGAAGCTCCGTCTCAAACACTTGCCTTAATCCAATTGAGAACAAATAGATTGATTGATTAATTACTTTTACAGCCCGTAAGTAGGCACCAAGGCACACATCTTAAATAACAATATTTGTCACAATTACCTTCTTGCGTAGTTTATATTTTCTGACATCTTTGACGAGATTATCAACCACAGAAATATCACATTCCATGAGAAAAGATGGCTGCCCAGGGTCATAAGATACGTTATACACAATCAAATCATACATCACACGGCCCTAGAAAATACAAGCAAATCGGCTTTATATCAGGAAAAAATTCAGTCATTTGCATTTATAAATGTCCTCAAGGCTATTTAATATCATAATGCATTTCAACAGTAACTAAAACATTAATTCAAAAATAACCTAAATCACCTCAAATTTCGTCCATGACAAATCCTAATTTTTTTTGCTTGTTGTGACAATATTACAACAAGTAATCGAATAAATTTATGCTTTCTGACAAATGTTGATGCTTTCTAACTGAAAAATTCTTCACCTGCCTCTCAGACACAATTTCCAAGTTTTTTAAATAGGTTCCAAAATAGTAATTTTATGTACGAATTTGAGGTGATTTAGAGGATTGATAAAATGTGCAGTCATTTGGTTTTGTTCGAAACAAATATTCTTCCAATGCTAAGAAAAGTATGAACATATGTGGATCATAATGCTGTTGCCTAGAAGGCTGGATAAAAATAAAGGGAATTCAAAATTATAAGATACTAGTAGTTAAGCTTCAAACTTTAACACTAGTAATGGGGGTAATTAAACAAATATAGCATATAATAGATACATGTACATTTATTTTTCTTTCAATTGGCACAAAAAAATATTTCTAAAATTTAGTAAAGAAGGTTGACGGACTGATAAAGCACGTTCTTAGAGCTAAAGGGAACAGGAAGCTGATCTGTTTGTACGTTTTATTTTTGTCGCCGTCGTCATATAAGTGAAATACCCTTGAGTACGACGTTAAACACCAATCAAACAAACAAACAAACCTATTATGCCTGTAAATTAAGCAAACTTTATATGTGTAAAATGAGGGTCCCACCAAATGTACAACGATACAAATGCACTTATTAAGGAGGTAGAGGTAAGTATGATTGTCGGCTCGAGAGGCGACGAAACCTGCTTTCACAAATATAACTTGTTCCAATTTGTTGGATTTATATTTACTTGCGGCACTGTTAGAACGCATAGTAAGGCCAAGGGTGTTTCGCTTTGTATTGCGGGTTATTGATCGAAAGCAGTGACAAATTCTGAAAGAGCTATCCTATTATGTCAATTAACGGACAATTTTATTATATACATACAGGTCAAAAGTGGCATCGAGTTCACCTTATATGTGCGGTAAAATGCATTATACGGCGAAAAGGCATGGTCCTCGCGCCCATTTGATATTTTCAGTTTACATTCGCTTAAGTAACTTACCTTAGCTCAGACTTGTTAACGCAATAAAGTGATCCAAAAGCGGTTGGCCAAACGATTACATAGCTAATTATATCTGAACATAAATACTCCACTATACGTTTGCAGGACTTATGAACTGACGACTTAGGGACCCCAAATTGATTATTCCTAAAAATAATGTCCATCAAGACTGATTAGGTATATAGCGAAAAGCAACGCTGCCTATGACGCAATGAACTGGTTACGGTACACATTAATCTAACAGAGGGAATTACGCACGGCACCAAAGGTATATTTCATTAAACGGTAATCTAAAATTTATAACAAAATGTCAAATTAAACATATTTGCTGTTGTCCACAAGTAAAATGGGAAGCCATACTGTACTCTTTCGCTCAATCTGCGAGCCAGGGAGGTATGTTGTCAAACACTAGTGGAGATGTAATTTGTGAGTTTCCTAATGAGAGTGATTTGGTTGTGCTAAATGACAGACAAAAAGTGGTCCGTGAACTCCTATACTCCTTGTCTTAGCGACCATAACCCCATATTTGTATCTTTCGGATTTACGTCTGATTGTTACCTCCTGGGAAATCCGCCTAGATGGAAAACTGACGAGGCCGACTGGGCATCCTTTGTTTAAGAGAGTGAGAACAATGGTGTTCCTGATCTTTGGTGAATATATAAATGAAGCAAAACGCAATGTTATTCCTTCTCTAATATGTGATAATGTTACTCACGTGACAAATGAACAAAAATGTAACCTCTTAGCAGATAGTTTTGCCTATGTTTTAACTTCTGAACATTTTGATGCCAGCTTTAGAGAACACAAGAAAAGTGTAGAGAATGAAGTGAATACAAATAATGTAATGTTTAATGACATTTCTGTCTTTGACAGAATTAAAACAAGCTAAAGATTCCTCTCCAGGGGAGAACGGTATATCATGTTCTATGATTAAGCACACCCTAGACACCTGTGTTTTATTATAACTGTATAACACGATATTGACAAAAATGAAAATCCCACTTCGTTGGAAAAAGTCGATTATTGTTCCTGTTGTCAAGCCTGGAAAAGATGCATCTCTACCAGCTTCATATAGACACATTGCGCTTACATCGAAGTTGTGTCAAATAATGAAATAGATGGTAAATACAAGGCTCTTGTGGTATTTGAACAAGCATAACTTTTTGTCTCCTGCTTTCCGGGCTAACCGTAGCACTACCGATCATCTTGTTTCTTTAGAGACCTTTTAGCAATGCCTTGTTAAATAAAGAATATCTGGTATGTTTATTCATAGACTTTCGAGTCTTAATTAAAATGCAGGGTATGGGTATTACGAGTACAATGTTGGGTTGGGTGCGAAGCTTCTTGTCAGACCGCACAATAAAGGTCCTTATTGGCCGCTCACGGTCACATGTTCTTAGTGTCTCCCACTCTCTTCAACATCGCTATCAATGATTAACCGCTGTTGTTCAACCAAATGTTAAATGTTCTTTTTTTGTTGACGATGTAGCACTTAGAAATCTGGTTGTTGCGTCAGCATATTTACAACACGCTCTTGAAAATATTGTTGCATGGAGTAAACAAATTTTGGGGTTTCTAATTTTCTACAACTAAAACAGAAGCTGTCATTTTCACACAGATACGTTTAGAAACCCCGATAAAGTTGTATTTAGGTACGGCTGGTATTATACTGTCATTTTAATTTTGGGGTATTAATTTCGATAAGAACCTACTTGGCGCGAAAATATATTTTTTACTATATCAAAATTTCAAAAAGCCCTAAAATGAGGTCAGTGTGCAAAAAATCCTGGGGAGCGGACTGTGTCCATGCGCATGTTCCATAGAGATTTAATACGCTCTCGCCTAGACTATGAATGTGAAGCTTACGATTCGGCTTGCAATTCTTGAAAACTCACAACTCCACTCCACGTCTGCCAGGTTATGTGTGAAGAATGACCTCTGTACATAAGACGTAGGTTCCGTACTTTTACCTTTGCTTTGAAGATGACCTCTTCAAGCAAGAATTCAGCTGTATATGGTTTTAATCACACTGTTTATGATAGTGTGACACTACAAATGTCCCGCCTCGTGGCCATTAATATACGATCACAGCATATTTATGCAAATACAAGTGCTTGTTCTTTCCTTGTCAAGCAGCATCAGTACTGTCGGTTTCCTCCATTTTTGACTGTCAGAGGTTTAACAATGCCATGTGTATATTATGTAGTGAGCTAAGAAAAGTTAATTTCTATTCCTAATCCAACACGAACAGAAACAAGGTGTTTCAGACTGTGGCAAATTTTTTTGTTCAGATCCCGGAGATTCAACTGATGTTGCTGTAAAAATATGTCGTAACTTAATATTGCGTCAACTGTACTGACCGTTTTCATTTTTTTTCTCTATGTCTCGTATGTTATTACTTTTTGGGGGTTTGTTGAAAAGGGTTAATTTTGTTTTGTTTTTGTTTTTTTAACCCTTTTTGGGGTCAATGCTGTATCAGATACCATCTTTGAGTATTGAGTTATTGCCTATTTGAAAACATAAAAGTAATGGGCATATTAATTGCAACATACCTAGTAATGGTGCACATCATTCAATTGAAAGGAGCCGACAGACATCAATTAACTAACTAAGTCAGCGGGTCAGCCAAATGGATATATAAAAAAGGAAGTTATATCGAGGCACGGTGCTTGCCTCTGCCTCGGATGTTCAAAGGTATTTCCAGTGTCACGAAGAAAGTGTATGTGTCTATAGCGATACAGACGATAAAAACTTGCGATGAACGCCCTTCTGCTGTAAACGTGACAGAACGTGAACAACAATACACATGGCATTGAACGTGAACAACAGAACAACACACACTATTACAAACAATGAATCACAGGCGCTATTCTTTGCATTCACTAGCTTTACACTTACTGGTCCAATTTATTTATTCATAGATTTTAATTGTATAGTTTAGCTACATTTGTGATAGTTTCCTTTAGTTATGTAAATTTCGTGATAGTTTCCATTTTTAGGCCTCCTTTGGGGAGCGGGTGGACCATTTACATCAGCAGGCCCTGCAGAATATACTCCCCAACCGGCTTCCTCGGTCAATCGTATGAGGCAAGAAAGAGGCGG
This sequence comes from Mopalia kennerleyi, assembly GCA_034783855.1. Lineage (NCBI taxonomy): Eukaryota > Metazoa > Mollusca > Polyplacophora > Chitonida > Mopaliidae > Mopalia > Mopalia kennerleyi. The sequence continues at coordinate 5,541 of JAVFBX010208057.1, forward strand.
CCTGTTGGCCGTGGGTTGTGCTCCGTGTCGAAAGAGAATGAGATCCTTATGAATGATTGATTGATTATCCTAATAAATGGGGTGCAATTTGGCTGACAAAGGGTTGTAAAACCATTTTGCCAAAAGGCGTCACTTTGGCTCAATATTCTGCTAGACAGGTGGTCAGATTAATTCCTTAATGTTGACATATTCTCAGAACATGAAATTTGCATTAGATAGTATAGTGATTAAAGATATGTTGTGGATTATATGGGCAAGGATTTCTTACCCGAAGGCATATCTCAACGTACAATGAAATAGAACTGCTCCAAGCCGGAGCTCAGAAGACTGTAATACATTTGTTAAATACATTGTTAAGTCCATGTAGAACAACTTGTAGTAGAATACTGAATGGAAAGACTTTTGGGGATTTTGAAGTGAAAGTGACTTTTTACTGTGGAATTGTAATTAATATGTTTCACTAGCTATGTCCGCACTCTCCATGGAGTACCACCAACAAGAGTAAATTCTACCCTGCGGTAATCAACAAGGGCAGGTAACGAGGGTTCCATAGGTGGTATATTGAAATAGGAAACGAAATAATAATTCTGCTCTGCTGAGGGGGAAATTGTTCCCCAGCAGAACCAAAACATATATTGTGTTGTTTCTCACTTAATTGACACATGAGCCACCGCTTTCTGCAATGATCTAAAAATTTAAGGTAGGATGGAATAACCTAATTTATATAAGTTCACTTTTGTTCAGCAAGGATTTGATTAATAAACGACCATCGCAGGGCTCGACGTGACCAGCCGATTGATCAGATCGGGCCAATCAGACCGCTTGTCAGAAACCGGAATGTCGTCAGTAAAACGCATCTGCCAATTTATAATTGTAGGTATTTCTGACACAATCTGACCACTTTAGTAATTGTCTCTACAAGTATCATAAGATGTGCTGTGTTTTGTGAGCTTTTTCTGGTCATTTGTTTTTACATTTTGTCTCAAATGACATGTAAAGTGGCCCTTTCAAAATGGAAGCAGAAATCTTGGAGAAGCGAATGTCCCACCTTCATGTTATAGAGTGTTCAAATGTCACAAAAGAAGCACATGTTTATCGGAAGTTCTGCCTTTCAGTTATCTGCAGTGATTCGCGGTCTTGCCTATTATTACCTTTAAGGACAAGCAGCCATCAGTCCTGCAGATTCTAAACCAATACAAAGATCTAGAAGCCAGTGGACCAGAAGTCCACGGGCATCTTTCACAAAACGTCGTACGACAAATAAATATCGTATGATAAAATAACGTCATGTTAGACTATGGGGTAAAAATATCGTACGATATTTATTTGTCGTACGATGTTGTGTGAAAGTGGCTCCTGTTCTGCTGGATACTCGGTCATCTGGGTATATATACTTCACGACATACATCCTGCTATTGGTTAGAATTTTTACTCCCATGGAATGTCTCGAACGCACCAGGTGGTTCTTGCGCAACGTCGTATAGGCCAGTTACCTCACAAAAAACACCTTCTTGATAACGATAAATTAGAACCAAAATGTGAAATTTGTGGCTGGGTGTACGACATCAAACACATAATGGTTGATTGTGTGGACTTTGCCGCTGTTTGGCAATCGTTCTACACAGTCTATGAACCATTGCTGGCGATGCTGTCATTAAGTTCCTTGCACAGATTCGTGTATATCAGAAAATCTACATTTATGAGTGATTGTTAATAACTAAAACTGACAGTTTTAAACACACAATTTACAATTTTTAGAGTCTAATTTGAACTTTTAAAATATTGACATATTCCAGAATTTTGTATGTCTTGTTTAGTTCAGTTTGTTTCTCCTTTTGATGTTTACAACCAAAGGTACTACTGATTGACATTGTATATAAATAAATAAATAAATAAAATATACACATTTTCACGCCACAGCGTAGCAAAAATACCGCTAAATGAGGCGTAAAACACTAATGAATCAATTAATCATAAATTAATTGATTACTTTTTAGCCCACCATCATCTGATGGTGGGCTTTTCTGATCACTTTCATCCGTGGTCCGTCCGTAAACAATTTCTTGTTATCGCCATTGCTCAGAAACTATGGTTCGGAACAGATTCATATTTCACAAACTGGTTCCCCATAAGGTCTAGTTGTGCACAAGATCTTTTTTTCGTGGATGGGAATATTCAAAATGGCTGCCAAGCAACCATCTTGAAAATGTTGACCAGTGTTCGTTATCACCATTTCATACAAAAAGCTCTGCATATCAATATCTTGACATTTTATATTACTGTTGCAGGAAGTCTAATCGTGCACCTGACAATTTTTTCCCAAATTTGATAATTCAATATGGCCGACTGGGGGCCATGTTGAAAATATTTGTTATTGCTAAATATCGAAATCTACTCAGATCAGATTTATATTTAAAATATAGCTTCCTCATAAGTTCTAGTTGTGCACCTGACCTTTCTTTTTCGTAAATTTAAAAATTCAAAATAGCTTCCATTAACAATTTCTTGGTATCGCCATTGCTCAGAAACTATGGTTCGGACGAGATTCATATTTCCCACACTGGTTCCCCATACGGTCTGGTTGAGCACCTGACCTTTTTTTGATTGGTTTGAATATTCAAAATGGCTGCCATGCAGCCAGATAAAACTTTTATAAGGAGTCAATCTCTCAATGGTTTATGCCGCGCTTAAGGGTATTTCACTAACATGACGGCGGTGTATTACAACAACAACTGACAATAGCACAACCAAGATGTGAAGCGTTTTCATAATCTTTGAAAGTTAAATTCCCTCCAGTGCTAATTAAAGACAGCATTGTTTTCCTTCAAACAAACTGTCCTTAGTCAGAGGGCCCAATAACATAAAAGTCCCTTAAGAAAATCAGAGACATTCAAGCTAAGTTTTAATAAGGTCAACAAGAGCTCTTGTTTCAGCAACAGTGTTTTGTCTAAGACTTTACCAGCCCCTCCCCAAACTTGGACAAAATAAATGTATATATTAAAAGAACAGAAAAACAAAGAAGAATACATCAAGTTGGGTTAGAATCCCTTTGGCTGGCAACGCCTAAACCGGTATTCTATCCCGTCCGGTTCTCCAAATTGAACCTGCTATCAGTCCTGCATTAAACCGACTAAAGAATGCAGTGAGATTAGGATTTCAGACAGCCGATCAATAATAATCCAAGCATTATTGTTTGTATTATTATGAAGTGCAACGAGTTCCTCTTACCAATCATTCGCCTTTCTAATAATCAGCTGCAGTGGTCTTTTCCCGCGTCATTGATTCCGTATTGAAGTGGATTTTTGTATACGCATGTTATGCGTTTCGTAAAGTGAAATCGATACGGACATTGTGTTCTTTGGTACCTGAGATTATTGCAATAATTTTCTACAGACGTTATCGGCATATCCATAAATCTTTATGAGGGTTGAGGGTTAATTAGTTAATCATAAAACTTAATTGCAATTTGTTTTGGCTGTATTGGAAGGAGAGGTTAACAAACGTCCTTCAGATGCTGTACCTTGGCTTCGTTGTTTTTATCTTTTAGTTTTTGAATCATGTATGCCACAGCGTAGCTGAAATACCGCTGAATGTGGCGTAAAACACCAATGAATAAATCAATTGAAACAGGTTCCAAACCTCATTCATTGATGTATTATATGTGATATCGGAAACGAAGTCGCACCAACACTTGCGTCTCTTGTTTTTATTTTTAAGCTTGCGTCTAGTTTCCGCCCTAGTGATACGCACTTTTATCAAATTACTTGGTGATGATTTTTTTAATTAAAATGAGAGTCAGCCATTTCAGTGGTATTTTGTTGCATTTTTGTAATAATTATCATACCAGGATTTATCTTTGGGTTTGTCGGGGTCTTTGGGATGGTTCTGTCAGCAGCAGAAAGTATTATATTTCTATGTGAACTTCAGCTGCTAAGATTGTCTTTGGGTCAAGCACGTCCTAAAAATAATTGTCAATGAGTGCCAGTATGCTGTCAAATTTCCACCTTGGCGTCTCTCCAACGAATTGGACGAGAGATGCTTAAGGACGATAGGGAAATGATCGCTGCCGCAGAAAATATCATGCACATTCCGAGAAAAAGGGGACAAGTGCTCCATCTGTGACAGTAAGATCAATTTTGCAGAGTAGACCCATTACCTGGATGTAAATGGTTGGGCGAGCCACCATTAAAGAAGCAAATGTCTTCCTGTGACAAACTGTTCTAAAACTTTGTCCTTGTTAAGGAATTACTACTCCACAAAGGGTTGTAGGCGTTGGAATCCCCCTACAAATAAAAGGTGCTCAAAGTTCTATTACAGTATGAAGTTTACGAACTGAAAGTAACGAGTTTTGTGGAATATAAATAGAACATAAAGTAACAGTTTAAGCAAAAGGAACACGAACGGTCACAACCTGTAGCTTCGTGTCAAGAGCCACAGGACTGTTGATAAGGTTTGTGTTAATAATTAAAGAGGAGCCACCAGAAGCTCCATATTATCAGAGAATGTGCTAGAAAGGGCCATTTTTTAGAGTGATTTTATATTTGTCACAGGTTGTGACTTTCGTGAATGCAGGCAGTTGAAGCGTTATACGACTAAACTAGCAGACCTAGCTCCGTCATTTTAGCATTCCCACTTCGACAATTTTATTGTATTATGGAGTCCATTAAGGAGGAAGGCATCCTGGGGGAATATGCAATCTATTTACTGGGTAAGCTACTTGGTGTCATTATCAATAAAAAAGCTTATCCTAGCTATAATGAATACCGGGCGTGGATCAATCAATTGAGGAAAAACATTTAGATACCTTTTGTTTGCAGGGCTCTTTTGCTAAAATATATCTGGTACCGAACTGGCTTTTTTTAATCGTCAAGAAAACCTCGTAAAATACGTCTCCGACAGAGTTAATTCGTATGGCCTGAGGTCGACAAGATCATTCAAAACTACATGCATATGAGAGGTTTTTCAAAGAAGAATCAGTAGTCCAACCAAGGCAACGGGCTCATTTCGTTGAATACAATTGGTCTGTTTTGTGATAGCTTTGTGTTGGTAATCGATAGATAGAAAAGATTTATAAACCCTAAAAAAAGGCGATTATACAGAGAAATTATGCAACTTGCAATTTACTTTATTGTTATTTTCTATACATTGACTCGGTAAGCTACTTGATGTCTGCCATTCAGTTAAGTCGATAACAATAAAAAAAAACATTTCCTAGCTATAATGAATATCAGGCGTGGATCAATCAATTAAGAAATTATACCTGTAGCGTTTGAACATGCTCGCAATCCACACTCACAAACATAACGGTACAGGGCTCTTTCAAAACCGTCGTCATAATTTGCCAGATTTGATTAATTATACTCGCAAATGTCGTGCCATACCAGGCCGGAATTGAAATCCGTGTGACAAGAAGCTGAACATTAACCACGATGATATTTTGGCGAATGTCGTTGCTATTCAGTATCATTCTTGCTTTTACTTTAACTCTAGGACAAGATGGCTTCACGGCGACTCTGTCTCCAATCCAAGATCAAATTGTATTCAGGAATATTATTACTGTTGTCAAACGTATCTCTACAGCTGGTTCATGTATGATCATATGCCTGCAGTACGATAGCTGTCTCTCGTTTTTCTTCACCACAGAGAAACTGTTTTGTCAAATTCATTCTGTAGTTTTTCATGAGGATTCATTCTGGAATCAGTCGAACTCCACAAAATATTACCAAATGATATTTCGTAAGTAAATTTCACATTTCTTTGTCCACGAAAAAAGTTAGAAATCAAGTACGTTAACTTGTTTAATTATTTTATTTTTACTTATTTATTAATAAAAAACAATTCAAGCTTGAAAAAGTTCAAGTTATAGGTTACAACCACGTTGAATCATATAAACCCATAATTAGGTAAACACAAATACTATAATTATGAGAATAGGTCATAATGTATTCCGAGTCGAAGTGTTATGCGTTTTGAATTTTCTTTCTGACATCTATTGTTCCTCTAGGTTCGATGGATAACGTAATTCGTAGGTCTGGTGTTCACGCATGGCAATATACGCCCTTTAAAGGATTCGATAATAAGAGTAACAAAGTAAAGCCCGATGTTAACACATACCTTTCAAGCTCAATTTGGTTCACTGTCAATATTAAAACACTGATTTTCCTCTATTTCGCATGGTTTCTTATAATATTCTATTTGAAAAAGCAGCAATGATTATGATTTGTAAAAAATACCTATCGAGCTGTTCATTAGTATATGGAGACTTCACTGGTTTCTTGTTCACATATAATATAAAAATATATAAATTCTGACCGATAGGATAAAACCTTACTTATTGTTTTCGAAAGGCCGCTCATTTTGTAAACATGCTTTTGAACAAATTTTATATATGCGCTCAAAATCATCGCTATTCACCGCATTCACTAGCTTTACACTTACGAGCTCCAATTGATATATACTCTGTCAAAAAAGAAACGCATAGGCGAAATATTAATAGAATTATCTCTTTAATACAATGCGGGATAATTCAGTAATTTTTGGGGGTAGCACAGTTAAAGTTGGTACAAGTATGTGGTAATGTTCTCGCTATGGAC
>JAVFBX010208068.1:0-12133 GCA_034783855.1 Mopalia kennerleyi
GTTTACAAATGAACAAACAGAAATCAAATTTAAATTTTGCCATCATGTTGTGCCATCTCTTGTCCGACAAACATCAAAACTAATCCCTAGTGACGTCTTGTCACATGGAACAATCATATAAAGTTTTATTCAAATTCCCCCAGAAGTTTGTAAGTAAACTAACATGAAATTTATAATTTGCCACCAGGTGGCGCCACCTCTTGTCTGACATAACCAAAACTAATCGAAAGCGACATGGAACAATCATATTAAGTTTGATTCGAATTCGAGAAAAGCTTTAAACTTAAACAGAAACAAAATTAGGACTTTTCCACCTGGAGGCTCCACCTGTACTTCGACATACACCAAAATCAATCCCAAGTGAGGCCTTGTTACATGGAACAATCATATAAAGTTTGATTGGAATTTAACAAGAAGTTTCAAATTAACAAACAGAAACGAAATTTGGACTTTGCCACCAGGTGGCGCCACCTGTAATTCGACACACCCTAAAATCAATCCCAAGTGATGTCTTGCTACTTGGAACAATCATACTAAGTTTGATTCGAATTCCACAAGAAGTTCACAAATTAACATAAAGAATTGAAAGTTAGATTTTGCCACCAAGCAGTCAAATGACAGGCGTATAAAAAGTGACAGATTCAACATATTTGTTGCCATGAAAAACCGAAATGTGTTTGGAATGATCCCATTTTCAATAAGAGTTGATATTAAGCTGCATTCCAAATTTATACTTTCTATCTTAAGCGGTTTGGCTTATATCCTGTTCACATCGTCATGTCAAAAAAAGGGACAGATCCAGACACATTTGTTGCCATGGAAACCTGAAATTTGTTCGGAATGATCCCATTTTCGATAGGAGTATGGTTTAGCATCATATTAAGCTGCATTTCAAATCTCTATGATAAGCGGTGTGGCTTCTATCCTGTTCACAACATCTAACACTGCAACTCACTGAACAGGACTAACACATTTTCAGCATCAAGTACGTGACATAGCCTTTAAAGGCTCCCACATGATCCCGCCATGTTTGTCTATTTTACGGAGCCAGTAGATCACAGGTATCAGCTGTCAAACGATGAAAAGCGCAAGATTATACCAAATCATTACAGAGTGCCCACCTTCTCTGCGCTTCCAGTGTTGATATTGGAAACCCTCCTAAACAGTATATGTACAAATCAAGCTCGTGCTCCTGACATTTCCAATGCACAGAAGACCACATGCAACAAACATGCTACATGTATTTCGAAACAGCGATTTTAAACGGAAATTCACCATGAACTGTTTCTCTGAACGAAAATGCTATTTTTTATCATAAGGTGTTAAAAAATTACATTTAACTGTTAGAAATTCCGCAACTCGAGTTTTTGTAGGAGTAGTGTCTGACATAAGATTTTTCAAGATGGCATCGTGGAAATCTAATTTTACAGCTGTTTGATGAACATTCCATGTACTCCATGTTTTAAAAGCTGAACATTGTGTAACTCGTTCCTAACTATTGATTTGGAACGTTCTGTCTCTGAACGTTCCACCGCGAACATTTGCCTGCTGACCTTATGGGGAACCAGTTTGTGAAATATGAATCTGGTCTGAACCATAGTTTCTGAGCATTGGCGATCACAATAAATTGTTTCAGACGGACGGACAGACCACTGCTGAGAGTGATCAGAAAAGCCCACCATCAAATGATGGTGGGCTAAAAAGACAGGACAAATATGGAAAGAAATACAACCGCAACCCCTACAATATATAAAGCAGTGTGAAGATTATGGAACCTTGTGGAATGCCGGATCCTACACCTCTCTTCTCCACACTTCACCCATACAGTTGTGGATTATTTGCAGGTTTTCACAGATGTACTTACGTGTTTATCCAGTCAGAGAAAGCCTTCACCCATACAGTTGTGGATTATTTGCTCGTTTTCACAGATGTACTTACGTGTTTATCCAGTCAGAGAAAGCCACCTGCTCCTCTTTGCGCACTGTGTGAGTTGTACCTTGACTGGAAGCCTCTGTCATACCACCGTGAGTCTCAATGTTATCCCTCTTGGTCACCATCTTCTTGAAGTTCACAGCAACATCTTTCTCCAACTTCAGGGTGGCATAAAGCTAAAAGGATGGCACATACACATAGGTAATGATAATCATGCGTGATTCAAATGAAAAATACCAGTATAAAGCTTTTCTATTGATATGAATTTTTTCTGTTATTATGTGATAACATTTTCCACCAATTTCCTTACGAGTTTAATACATGGATTTCTGCGCCAATGTTGGGGCTGCAAATTTGATTGATTAATTGATTGATTGATTGGGGTTTTACACTGTGCTTTTGGGTATTTCACTTATATGACAGCAGTGTATTCCTACAATAATTGACACTAGCACAGCCACAATCATAAAATGTGAAGTGTTTCCATAATGTTGGATAGTTTATTTTGCTCTAGTGCTAAAGAAAGACAGTATTGCTACACTCCAAACAAACTGGCTTTAGTCGTGAGCTAGTGTTACTACTAAATCAATTCTGAATATTATTCCAAACACCTGTTGGGGTTATTATTAAAGCAAAAACTAAAAACTTCTTTTATGTGAAGGATCGCCTTTAGACCACTTATCAAAATGTTTATTAAAACAAGGTGAGGTTTAAAATTTTCAAATTGTAAGAACATTAAAAAGAATAACTTAGCTTTTTTGTATAGATATATGTACATGTACGAATCAATGTTGTCAAATAATGTTTATAAAGGAGAATTAACAGTTAAATATCACTAATCAGCTTTCCAATTGACAATGCATTATAAACATTTTCAAATTTTACCTTTTGAAAAAATGAAATGACAATTTTAAAATATAACAGAAAATGAGCTTACTTTTTGAAATTCCTCAAAATCCAGTTTTCCATCTGGACAGTTTTTATCAAACTTATTGATAAGATCCCGCACTTCATATCCCGGCAGTTTAATATTAACAGACTGAAGAGCATTTCCCAGTTCAGTTAACTCGATAAATCCATTGCCATCAGCGTCAACCTGTGAAAAATAAAAAGATTAACTATTAAATAAGGAAATATATCAATCAACAAATTACTTTAATGGGATTTGTGATATTTTTAGTAAAGTCATATAAATTTATGTGATGCAATTTTTACGCCCTACATTCATGAACGTTTTTTTTAATATAAACTTTATTTCTATTAAACTGTACACAGTAAGCCACATGGCTTGAATCGAGTACATTTATAATTTGTAAAATAATTTGGGAAAAAGGATAAAGGATTTATAATATGTTTTTGGTAGCGGCTATTAACTGCGGAATTTGAAGAATTCTATCATGATACCGATAAACGTACTGGTTTATATTAATAGTATAACTGGACTAGTTCTGGGAGAACAAATACCCCCCGCGGTATGTGTTATAAAGTGTGTTGCTGCTTCTTTCAAATGGACAGCTATTACAGGTCCACTTGGGGAATACTTAAAAGTGTAAGCATACCTCTACACGAGTCAAGAGTTGTTTCACGGAGGTTTAAAACTAAACCTACATGTATATTAAGGTTTTTTTATAAAACACATGCATGGTTAATTTTTTTCTTTATTTTTATATCTGCAGGGTGAGGGTCAAAGTGATACTATATAGTAATTGGGCTATGTTCCAGAAAAGATAAGACCGACGACAGCTTTGCACATTTAAGGGCTTATAGATAAATGCAGCAACCCCTAATAATAATAATCCGAATGATTTCAATATGGTTTTTAAGAGAAACTTGAAAGCCATAATAAGAATCACTTCTATTAAATTTTAATAGGTATTCCAAGTAAACTTGGAAACAACAAATAATCTGAAGAAAGTATCTCATAATCTCATATCAGAGTATAGAATTTGTCACTTAAATATAGTCAGTATAAGTTGGGAATACTTCTTAATTTCTCAAGACCTGTTTGGGACAGGTAAGTTAGACTCTGTATGCACATGTCAGTAACCACACCCCTTCAAGTCTTAATCAGCCCACATGAGTTTATTCAGGTACCGGTAGTACATGTAGTGGGAGTAGAGGGTAGAAAACAATGTAGGTAGTAAGTTTTTATTTGTATGTGAACTACATGTGTTAAGTAGATGTCTGGATCCACCCAGAGCATATTACAAACTATGCAATATCCAGAAAGTTCAATAGTACATGTACCAGTCATACAGGTGTCGACATAGAAACCTCCCTTTTATGTTTAGCATACACATGTAAAGAACCAATTTACATCCACAACAAAGATTTTGAAGTTTACAGTGATGTAGCAACAACTTTTCCTTGGTTGATTAGGGTGTTTTCAAATTGAAATGAAATGAAATTAATGCAAGATATAACGGGTGAGAAAAGATTTGTGTTATATGGGTAAATGTAAGACATAAATCAGGGTTTAAACTTAACTTTTCTATGCACTAGCCAACCAGGCTAGTTCCTTTAAAGTTACACTAGCCCGCCAATTTTCATATAAAACAAGGTGCACCGATACAAATTAATTAAGATTGTCTAAGTTGTAAGGTTACATGTATATAGATACCATTTCAGTGTTCCCAAAAGAAAATTATAGCCTGAATTCAATAAACAGACAATATAATAAAAAAAAATTTATGTTTTAGACAATATAATGTCTACCTACTCTATTCTCATTAACATGTACAATGTACATGTAGTACTCTTGTAACATAAGTTTTTTTATGCAAATGGTTTGAAAGTTTAAAAATCAAAACTTAAAACTTTAAAAAAGACAGTTTGATACCAACATTTATCCCATAAATAAGTAAATTTTATTTAAAACTTTTCCAATTTCTGCTTGCCATTTGATTTTCAACAAGACTTTCAAATCCTTTAATGACATTAAAGAATGAGAACTCACGTCTGAGAGACGGATAATCATATTCCTAGCAAAAAACCTAAAAAAGTATTGTTATGTTTGTGATCCAATATATATATATGATGTATGCTTATAAGTTATTGATATAGGGTGCATGATAAACTTTTTCCAAATATAATACGATTTAGCTTACATGTGATAGTAGCATAAACATTAATTGATTCCTCCCTATCTTTGGTTTGTTTGATTGGTTTGTCGCTATACTTAAGGTTACTTCACTTATATGACAACCTTCCAGCCTAATGACTGGCTACAAACAAAGGTAAGATGGGAGGGCTACACTGCAGCAAAAGCCCCCCTAGAGCACCAGGGTAACAGGAAGCTCCTTACCAAACATCAAACAGCTGTTTTGTGGCATATTTAACACATGTGCTACCTAAAAAGATAAACTATCCATATTGGAGCAGCACGAAGCAGTCTTGGCTTAGTCATCGTCTATGATAATCCATCACAGCTGACAGGAAGACCAAAAAAAAAGAAATGGAAAGTAAGTTAAAGACCATTCTGTGGCTGTGTCATCGGGGAAACTTTTAAATCTCATGTTACAAGTACATGTAGCAGGGGTGGAAATTTATATACATTTGTAGGACATGTCCCGATAAAAATTGAGATTGTCCAGTAACTGTTATATATAAATAAAACAAGATTAAAATAGGATTTTCAGTTTCGAAGAAATTAGAAGCATTTTGAATTTGAAATTAAGCACATGAGATGATGTGTCATTTGTTCCTGTTTAATAATTAGAATCCCTGCTTATGGTCAGTCATAAAACTGCATGTAAAGTGACACATCATATGTCACTAAATAAGTAAGTTGAATCATCATACATTCAGGTCCCTAATCAGTAATCTATACTACATAATCTATACTCCTCTCATTATCTTCATTCACTCTGAGAAAAGTTTTTAGTAGGTCTTAAGGCCAGACACGGCAGCAAGGTTTACTATTTTAACAAAAATCACCTGATTATCCCAATTTTTGTATTGGGTCAAAGTTCAACTAGAGTGGATTAAAAAAATGCATGATAATTGAACAATCACTTTAGATTGAGAATTTATAAAGATAAAACAATGAGATTTGGGTTTTTGTGAAGAACAATTAATGTAGAATGCAATGATGGAGATATTTGTTGTTTTTTTTACAATTCTTTTTTTTTTGATTCCTTAAAAACCATTCAGATTTTTTTTTTTTTAAATAATTATACAAAAGACTCTGACATTGCATAACACACCACTATGGCTCTAACCAGCAAAATTGATGTAACACGTTGTTTAACATTACAACTAATTACAAGAAAGGAGCATTCGCATTTAGCGGGAAAATTGTTGGCAATTACATGTATCACCCTTTGTTGGGGAAAAAACATTTTTACAAGCCGTGCTCTTCTGTCTTCAAGTCACATCGTTTCTCTCACTATGACCTTGGCTATTATTCAATAAGTATTTACAAAAATCCATTCAGGATATATTTTTGTAAATTAATTAGGAGACAATAGTGTTTTGATGGGGAATAATAGTCGATGCTATAGGTACACTACAGAAACACCTTGGCGTGGAATGTCCAGCATACATAAGTTACCAAGTTGGTTTTTACATGATTAAAAAAGCTACATGTACAATCTTTGAGCACCATTTGTCAAATCTGGTGATTACAGACTCACTATATTTCTTTGTTTTCTCGAGGATTCATACCTTAGGCCATACATGTAGTGAGAGGTTTGTTTTCTCGAGGATTCATACCTTAGGCCATACATGTAGTGAGAGGTTTGTCACAAGCCTCGAGTGTAGCCATGATTTCATACATGTACTGTACATTTGTACTATGTCTCAAGGCACCATTTTGTAGATGTACTTTGCACCTATATCAATGATAAAATACAGAGAAACTCAACACTGTTAACACCCAGTCTCTAATTGGGAGCATTTAGTGATCAAATAGTTGAATTACTATGAGAGAGGGGTATGCAGGGAAATTGATCCCTCAAATTAGGCCCAAAAACCAGTCACGTTTTACTAAGTCTCTCGTGTACAAAAAAAGGTTTTATCAATGTTCATGATCCAGGAATAAATGTGTCAGTAAGCTTACATCATCATGGGATGAAACCTAACACACTGAGGCAAAACAATTTTTTTAGAAATAGCATCCCTGATAGATTTTTAACACTTCTGGTGCTGTACTACATGTAGTTGTGTGTGATGATCACAACTCTCTACTCGATTGAACAACAGTCTATTGAAGCTCTGACAGCATCTATATATGCCAGGAGAATCACCTCTACACTGTTTATAAGGATGTCTCATTTTGTTTGGTTGGGGTTTAACGTCGTAATCAAGGGTATTTCCCTAATATGATAATCACTTCTCACTCTACCTTTAATATGCATGTACTTAAAGAGGAAAACTAAGAGAAACCATGCAAAACAAAGCATGTGGGAAGCCCTCACATACATAAACTACAGCCTTGGGCCCTGTTTATTATTATAAGCTTACTCAAGGGAATTTCACTTCGATGGGAATGGTGCACTAATTCTTTCGGCACTTAACCTGCAATGATCACACCTGCCTAATAGCTAGGCTACATGTATGTGAAAGATTTATCCACAAGTCTCCAAGCCACATCTCTCAAATACACATGCTTTCTTGTCAAATGGAATTAATTACTTAACATATTTGCATGTAGGTTAATGTTGTGTTGTCTGTTAACATTCTACTGTTAAATACTTGTAGATCTATGCAGCTAACATACATCTAGAATCCATTAATTGCGAAGTTTCACCAAGTTAAGTCGGTCTTCTTAATTATATTATAATTCCCTAAAGATTTAGTAAGCTTATAATAAAAACAAAACTATGTATGCAGTATATAATGGACATAAAATAAAATTAGCTTCCAAAAACAAAATATGTCCCTGGCCTAATAGTAACACTCTATCAAGAATAAACTCTAAGGTTAAATGTACAGAAGCTACCTCCAGTGACAGGGCCCATAGATCATTGGTGTTGACACAGTTTGACAAGTTAACATTTCAGTCACCTCTACAGATCTATAACAGATAGGTTTGATCGAGAATTGAAGATACGCTCTACACCTGTTCCATATAGATAGTTTCACAGTTAGATTTGCACAGTCCTGAATATATTTCTAAAAGCAATCACACTGGCACAGGCTTGAGGGATGTAGATCAATTAAAATTGATAAATCATCTTATGTTCTAGATTACTCCCAGAGACAAGTTTCTTAATAAACCTTAATCTCGAGTAGTGTTATGGGTATCCTATGGACATCTCGAGGAATACAGTTTAAAATGTAGCTAACAAGATATTCGGCATGGGTTATGAATACATCAGACTACAAATTAGTATTTCAGAGATACAGAGATTAACCGATGAATATGTGTGTAAAGGGAATGAGAGTTACAACCCGTCCGATACAGAGGGAAGTTTGGCCTTAACCAGTATAGAATCCCGGTGGGGGCAAGCACATTTTTCTCTCTTCATTTTTCAAAATATATATACGCTGCTTGTTTCCCACATGTTTTATAAATAAATAAGTAGCCTACCGAAATCGATTTCCGATGGAAGCAAACAAAGTTTTCTTTCTCTACAATATATAGCTATAACAGAATTTGAAGTAACAAATAACGCAATATAATGATGTAAAACTTCATCTTGCATAGAACTGCTCACAGATTAGCGCCCCATAATGTTTGTATAAGGGGATGGGGTTGGGTGTGGTGCGTTGTGTATATGTAAGGGCGAGGATTGTAAAGGCTTTGCGATGTTTGCTTTATGCAGATGGTGTAGCGAGACAATGCTTTCATTCCTGGACGTCGGTAAGTTAATATGGTAAACCGAAATGGATAAGTACTCGTTGTGACTTATACCAGGTAATTTCGTAAGGCATAGTTACATTTTGTTGACAGGCAAAACGAGTTCAAACGAGTTCAGTCAACTGTTTGTATTGGACAACTTCGTTATTTCGCAATTAAGTTGTAATAAATAAAGAGTCGTATGTTAGGACAAATGTAGTCAGACAAATACAATCCCTTATATAGGAACATATACTATATTAACCCCACTGTCACATGGATGTTCATTGATTCAAACCGATGAATCATCTTATGTTCTACATGTAGATAAACTCAAAGAGACATGTGTCTAAAAAATATCTTAATACATGGTATATAACCTATAAATAAATATGTAACAAACCAGATATTCGGCATCGGTTAGGAATAAATGAGCTTACACACTGCTATTTCAGAGAATATAAATTAACCAATAATTATATCCGCTAAAGAGACTGAGTTTTACACCCTGTCTGATACAGAGGGAAGTTTCGCCTTAACCAATATAGGTTACCTAATTTTGTGTTCTCTTGTATACTATAATGGGTCTTTATGTGAGATAAGTATATATTTTGGTTAGAAGTTTTTTGATTCCTGTATAAAGAGACCAGCAAACTAGGTGCTAGGCGGATCATGATGGAATACAAAGGGAATTATTTTTTTATAACCTAAACCTGGTTCCCAATTCAAACCCAGAGGCTACAATGACTAAATAGTTTTAATCGAATAAGCTTATCTTTTTACGCGTTTCTGTTTGGTTTCCTCTTCAGATTTTGTGTTGTTTTCAAATAAAGTGTGCTAGAAATGCACTCCATGCAATACAACATGTATTAATTTTGACAGTTATACTAGTCTTTTGTTTTGTTTAATAATGACATTTGTGGACCAGATTATCTATTGTTGCCTTCAGTTCACAAACACGACGGATCATGTCTTGTTAAACTGTGGTGGTGTATTATTTGATGGATTTTTTTATGCATAGCTACAAGAGTAGTGAGTCACTTCATAAACGATCTTTGCTGTTCGTCATATAGATTTCTAAAAAGATAATTATCTTTGTAAAACATTCGAAATGACTATCCATTATCATTAACTTAGTTAATTCCGAACTTCGACTCCAATCAACCCTTCAAAGTTAATATTGCCCTCGAGATTTACATGTGTTCAGATTCAACTCTGATTAAATTTCAACTAAGCATTTGAGAAACAATTCAATTCTTTATTTCGGAAACAACAAGAAACAAGAGCGTTTCCTTTCCAAATCATCCATGCGCCGTTTGAAGTTATGATTTTTCACAAGAGATGAGATCCTCCATGTACCTTTCTCTTCAGTGTGTGAGAGGTGCATCGTGCGATTCATTTTTGTTTTCTCTTCTATTTTCAAAAACCACATAGCTTGCCATATCACGAAACGTTTTGTCACCAAATGTCACTCCATGACGACAGTACGTAGTGCGTGGAAACGGTCTTCTTGATCTCGCCCCGGAAGCAGAGCTTCCGGGGCAAGTGGGAACAAAAGCAACACGTTCGGCGAAGAAACGAAGCATAAATCTTAAAACAAATGTTCATCTTATCCCTGGCCCCTTGTACAGAAACAATTTAGTGGTGATGTCTTTAAATGAATATACTTGACCAAAGAACACTCTGAAAAAGCGCTTAGTTTATTGGGACGTTAATCTCTATAGTGATGGAGATAATAATGGGATGTACGTCTGATCTTATATTCTGATTGCACAAATGTACCTCAGGTATATTTGTCGAATACTCACTAATTGTGTTGAATGCAGTAATTACCTTGTCAACGACCAGACCAGGGCTACACAGCTATTCGCTATCCTTGCCACTACGGTGGTTGTTCCAGGACCAGCCCAATTCTTACGAAAGAGGCTTTCCAGATGTGCATATAAAGGTAACACCACACACCACGCATCTATACTCCGATCATGCTAATACCTCGGTTCATTCACCGAGTGTAACCATGATATGTATAACCGTGCGATATACACACGGTCGGAGCTGCACTATCGACCATTCGAGTCGTTTCGGTAGCACACTAAAGAATAAAATTTGTTCGTTGACGGTTATTTGCACTTGGGGAACGGTCAACTACTTGATGAACACGCATCGAATCGGGTATTTGGCATGGGTGAGTTGGAGGGTAGTTTCAATCGCAGTTTACGAACGTCAATTTGAACGTCTTTCGGGCCAAATTTAAAACCCGGTTTTAAAGTGAAAACAGTTTTCATTAGGGAGAGCCGCCATTGCACCGAGGCTGAGGAGATACCAGTCTTGAGACTTATCCAGTGTCCAGAATTCTCAACATGTCTACCGATGTTCTTTTGCTTTAAGCTATCGACAAACCCATGTCTCTCATCATTGTTGTTACTCTGACCCGCATAATCTTTGTGCCACAGGACCGCCAACACTTGAGATACTTTTGCACCGGCCACGTATGACAGTTAGGTTTCACTGTAAGTCCAGTAGGGATACATGTTGGTGGAACCAATGTATTGTTTATTTCATTTTGCAGTCACAAGTTCATGGCTGTGCCCTGATTGTCCTTCATCGCCCTTGACCATTTTGGGTTTGTCGTACAATACAAGGCACGTGCATTATCAGTGTTGCTAAGGCGGAATCCACATGACTACCGTCGCTAATGCTGACAATGGAACTGTACGTTTCACTCCGAATCGTTTCGTTGTAATAAAGCATGAGAGTTTTACGTAAATTCGTAGATGGGGTTACGCCTCAGGACTTCTGCACGCGTTGCAGGGCACCAGGCCGTGGTGATGGCGCCGAGGCTTCTGTTAAGGGTACTGCTAGGGCAAATGAGACTGTTGCGGTTTTCACTAACGAGGATGATGGTGCTTTCTGGGCCGAGGTGGTGATTGCCGGTGTATTCCACAGGGAGGTGTTCTAGGTGGAAAGGTCGACGGCGGTGTAGACACGTCTGAATGGATTTATGTTGGTGTTTGGTGGTGACGTGTTGGAAATCGGGTTCTGAGTTGTTTGTTTGGATAAACCGAAAACCTCTGCACGTCTGATGGTCCTGTACGTTGAATTGCTTCTGTAGCTGACATGTCGGACCGTCGTAATATTTCTACTGTCCCCTGATTGAGTGTGTGTAAAGCATTGGTGGGTCGATTCACATGGATCGCTTTCACATGCAACGCTTCCAACAAGCGGGGCTTCACCAAAAGCTATCTTTTTTGCCGACGTCGTCGATCTTCCTTTGCATTTCCTTGGGCTGGTGATGGTTCTGCTGCTGTTGTTTGTTCGCGGGTGGGTTTGTGGGATAGGGATTTGGGCAGTCTAATTAAAATCAGATCTCAAAAACGCTCCCCGTGTTTTGTTTGTCGCTTATATTGAGGTCTAACGCAA
>JAVFBX010208079.1:0-22153 GCA_034783855.1 Mopalia kennerleyi
AGACGGACTCGATCCCGTGAACGGTACATCGAAGTAGGCGTTAGAAAGCGCACTCGCTAACCACTACGCCACGGCCTCAGTTTCTTCAGTTTTTCATCACACCTTAATTATCTGATCAATGCCTTTGATGAAGAAACATAGAACCGTTGATTTTGGATGTATTTGGATGAGATAGAGCATGTGATTTGAAAACCCTGTAGTTGACATACACCATGCTATTTTAATCCCCGTTTAGAGGCGAGTGGGGAAATGATCTAAATAATACGATCGTAATCCTTTGAAGTGATATCAAAAGCGGAAATTTACTCAATGACAATTCAATTAAGGCGGGTTGGGATAAGAAGCTAACACGCAGCATTCCCCGGCTGACAAGAACCCTTCAATAACATGGTATTCCAAACCGATCGATCAGAACGGCCTTTGTACACTGATATCAGGTCACATCACGGGGGTCCATGAACACCAGTTACTTTCACCTCTATCATGTACATGAAAGCGCCCGTTAAACTGTACGCTGCTATGGTGTTGATCTTCTCAGTATGGGGTATGTTAATATGATAACTAGCGAGGGTTCCTTTGAAGTGGCGAGTCCGTGCTGCCAATCTACTCGTCACTGGGATATCAAGACCTCAGACACATGACTGACATAGCTCATAAGTTGTTCAGGTATATCTGCTTGGAATACCTTACAGTATGTATTTCGACATATAACAAAATACGAGAATTAAAATGACAATCATGAACGATTTTCTAAACAAAAATTTATATAAACCTCAACATCTCATTGGTTATAGTTAGTTTTTTTTAATAAACCAATAATATCATTTATGCAACAAAAGAAGAATTAAACTGTCAAATGTTAAGCTCATTTAAGTTCAGATATTTCTGCATGGAATACAACCTACCAGTATGCATTTTGACGTACAATAGAATATGACAATTTAAATTAAAATTATTTGAAGATTTTCTCAAATTTCAAGTATTTAAATTTCTGATATAAACTTTATAATTGCAAAGCTTATAGTTTTTGTATGTCGTTGTTTTGATTATTAAAACAAAACAAACAATGATGCAAAAACCAAAAAGAATAATAAAGTAAAATTTTGCCGATACGACTATACGTGTTTTGGAGCGAATAGAGATCGAAGTATGCCGCAGTAATCTGTCATTAGCAGTTGGCTGTCAGCTTGTAATTATGTAGGAGTTAGGACGAGTCCCGAGTGCTGTCACACTAGCATACTGTACAGTTTACCACTACCTTCAAAGAGAATCAACATTAGTGTCCCCTTTCCCACATACACGATGTTTATTACAGAAGAACACAATGTTTCTGTTCTTCTTATTCGCAACGATGTGTGACTCCTATTTACGACCAGTCATTATCTTCCTTTACCATCGTATTGTGAGCTGATGCCACCGAACAGAACCAGGGAAATTTTCCAAAAAGTTGTTAAAATATCTTGGACTACATCATAGGCTTCGTGTTGCAGACAAAACGTTTTCTTGACCTTGTGCTATCTGGTAACAGAGTATTGCTCAATCGTGTACCATTTTGCAGTGTCCACAACAAATAGCTTAACAGCAGAATTCTTAATTGTCCCGATATCAAGCCACTGTCATGGCGCTACTGACATACACCACGCGAACAAGACGCCACGACGCCACGACGCCAACAAAACACCACGACGTCAACAAGACGCCACGAAGAACCAAATTTGTATCTTGTGCCTTGTGTTGGCCCAAGGAAAGTTAAACACACAAACTGCTATACCGAACTGGAGAAAATGTAAGGTCACAACTAAACGGAAAATCTTTCGATTACGCTGAATTGAACAAAGTTGAACAAATTTAAACATTTCGTTTTAAAGTCGTTCTCAATAGTATTTCAGATATGTGACAATCCATTTCGCACTATTCCTTCCTTAAATACGGTGGAAAACAGTGAGGAAGCCCGTGAAAACAACATCCTCCATTGTCAGAGCCACATCGTTTGACTCGCTCATATACCTGATGGCGACAACAGGATTACTATAAAACTTACACGCTGACCACTAAACTTCGGAATCTGGCTGTTTTATACAAAGCTGCAGTTTAATTTGCCAATAATAACATTGTAAATATCTGAAACCAAATTTCACCTATTCAGAGTTGTACTTTGTGGATGTGACCTGGATACTTTGGTATTGTTTAAAAGACAACGTTCTGATTTCTCCTTTTTAAAATATGCCTCTGCGTGATGTGTCACATAGAGGGTTAAGTTACCACTTATAAGTTAACGTTACGCTTTGATCAGTACAAAACTTTATCAAACGCAAGAGCCAACCATTATCAATTATTAATGATTTTCTAATTTATAGTAACTAATTTTCTAATATAAACTTTTATTGATTGATTGATTGATTGATTTATTGATTGATTGATTTATTAATTAATTAATTAATTAAATGTTGCCTTTCAACACATCAAATAGGTTATTGTTTGTTTTGTTTGTTTTTTTCTTGTTTTTTTTTAATTTCCTGGATATATCGTAACTCATTGGCTCATGTGACTCATACTGGCAAAGTTCCTTTGAGTACGACATAAAAACCCAATGAAACAAATATTTTTATAAAAGGCTTATAAATGAATGTTTAAAAAATACTTCACACAACTGCGAAGAGTTTAAGCTGAATATTACTCGCTATTGAAACGTTTCTGTAGCCAAATTCCGTCTCATGAAAAAAATCAATAATCCGATTTTCCGGCTAGGACTGTTGCAGAAAAATGGCGCCTTGTTTTTTTTTAATGTCGGCTTTAGGTTTGAATTAAAAAATCTATATTTTAACAACAGATCCAACACAGTCTAACCCGAGTGATCAATATTTGATTAGGCTCTGCTTAGAGTTACCGTTGGAGATAACGATAGCGTTTGAATCCGTTCAACTCAATAACTGAGGCCTTAATACATATTTAACTAAACTAATTTTAATATCTCCATTAAATGTTTCACGTTAGTAAAGTCATGTGCTATAAAGTTGTCCACTCGATCTCATTAGATGCATTTTGTACTGTACTTATTGTATGTTTCTGTGGTGTATGGTTAGCGAGTCGGCCTACTGGTCCTCCTACTATTTACCGGTCACATGTTCGAGTCACCCAGCGTATCTCAGTCATATGTGGGATTCATTGGAGGTGTCTCCAGCAATCGCGTGGGTGGCTATTGCTCTTGCTCACAGCTTTCCACTGTATTTAAGTATTAAAAGAGAATCAGCTTCATGTAAGTGAGATACATTTGAGTATACGGTTTAACCTAAATCAGCAAAAACAAACAAACAATTTTGTATCAGAGGTGATTTAGTCCGCCTAAGGGTTTGATATAAAATATTTGTCGGTGGAAAGTTTCTAGTTTCTCGCAGAAGTCTTTTTTCCAGCCTGTATACTGGCACTAGTGGGTTTAAGTGAAATACATTTCAGTCGTATGTTTAAAGAATTGTCTTTCAGTGCAATTGGATTGTGAATATAGACTCGGCTCCAGATCTTCCGTTTCGTTTATACAGCACACCAGTCTCTACAGGACTTACAAATTGACAGCGACCCCTATCGACGTACAGTCGGCCTCGCCTCGGCACAGAAGTTATTCTTGGCTAATAATGAAATGAAGTGAAGGCATCAGAGATGAGATTGTGGTGGTATTGGAGCGAGAAGAGAGGCCAAGGTTGTCCCGAAATCCTGCCACCATTTACATTGATTACATCCAGTGTTCTTCTTTAGCTCCTGAACTGGCCTACATCTGGACAGCCATCGACCGGAGTATTCGCGCTGCTCATCCTCTTAAGCGCTTCAAAATCGAATAGGATTTATATGGTAACTTAGGGTATCTGCCTCCACTTTGTGAAAATTTGTGAAAACAGCATTGCTCGTGTTGTCGGGCTAATATCATCCCGGTGTGTATATCAGTATATATGCTCCCTCTTTCAATTCTTCATTCTGATGTCCTATGCTATTACCCATCTAGCTCCGTTTACACTGGTTTTTGTCTTTTGAAGGACTGATAAGGATGTCTATAATTTTTTTGCCGGCAAACATCTTACTGCCTGCCTGTTCAGGAAATAATCCGATTTTGTTTCAAATTCCATTTTCAATCTCTGAATAGATGTCGTGAGAAGTCAGGTGGGCGAAGTTGCCATTTAACCTTGTTTCTTATGCTGTAACTCATAATGTCTTCTGAACTCGGAGAGAGTATATAAATCTGGAAGCAGCGAAGCTAAGAGTCTGTTTGTCAGGTAATATTTCCCAGCAGCGAAACATCTGATCTGATATTGGTACACTTGTAATGTAAAAGGAAGTGTACAGCTACATGTATATCGATCATAACAACAAAAGAGGATAGGACAGACCGAGTATCTTTCGCGGTTCCGCCAGATTCGGCATAGTTCCAGTGAGGCGAAAAGGGAGACAGGGAGGTGTTTTACGCTTACAACTGTCGCGCTTTGTCAGTTGGGCAAAGCTTCATTTATATTTTTAATACAATAGTATTTTCACGGCTCGCAGACTGGTTCTACTTTTCTATTAAACATTGGTATATTTTGCATTATGTGGATGCGAATGGTTTGTGTTTTTGTGTCCCATATATGATCAAATGTTGTCTTGTAACGTCCTTCCGTTGGCACTTTGAATTCTGGTTTCTGTAGTTAAAGAATCTTCACGAGTCAACTCGCCGCAGTCGAGCCTATCCGACTGGGATGTTCCTGGCTACAGACACATGTGGACGATCCCTTCTATATTACATCCCTCAGTTACAAGCGTGCAATGGAATGTGCTCGACAATCTGGAGGAAGGGAAATTATAAAAAGGAAATGTTGCAATGACACGCCATCGATTTTCACTGGGACATACCATTCGTGTGGAGAGACCGCTAGGGACTTGATCATCCTTCCTCTACTACAACCGCGTACAAGGATACTTACTTTAGCGGTGTGCGGATTTGTTGCGAAGCGGGTCGCCAATGCTCTGCGGTGATGGTTAATGGTAAAGGGGGTAAACTTACCTTCGGCTTATCGTGCTCAGAGAGATTAAGTCAGTGGTGTTTTCATTGGTTAGTTTATCATCACGTGGTTGTGTAACAATCAGAGGTACTATGAGTGGTATAGAATCTCATCTCTGAACGTATTGGAACCAGCCATTGTTTAATCAGACCATGGTGTATATTAGCCGGATCTTTGATACCGGAGTCATTCAGAAAGGAGATACGGAGTTAACCATAATTGGATTTTGGTGATAGGTTCAAGATGACGGGTGAGTGCTTTTCAATTTTATTTACAATTTCACTCATATCATGAATTAACAAGTTTTTCATTTCAGCTGTTTATATAGTCTGTATCTAAGTTGTTATCTATACTATGACGGCTTTTGCGTTATGATATTCTCAACTTCTAAAAAAAAGCCTGTATCTAGCAACTGCAGGTGATAACAAAATACGAATAAAGAACTGCTAATGTTCATTTATGTATATGACAACGACATTGCCATCCACGACTGTCTATCACAATGAATATATATAGTGCAAAAGAAGATAGAATATCCGGTTACTAAAAATTAATCATACTAGCACAGGGATGTCGATTTTTAAAAACCGTTGAACCGTCTCATGTTCTAAATAAACTCCCATTTACAAGTTTTAAAACCCTTTATATATTTGGTCTTTGTGGAGATAGACAAATTGTATATACATATAGACATACATGTAGTTGGGAACGTTGGTTAAGCTTTGAATGACTACCAATTGATGAGCACAGAGACTCCGGACAGACAACGCCGCTATTTATTAGAAGTCCATCAGTACCGTATTTAAAGGGGGAACGGCGACATCGTATATATGACTTAGTGTGTCAACTAAGTTCGTCTTGGAATTGTCTTAAATTTTGTGGGCCAACGGTTGTGTGGTCCAGTGGTTAGCGGGTCGGCCTACTCGTCTACCTGCTATTTATCGGTCACAGGTTCGAGTCACCAAGTGGACCTCAGCCATATTGGAGAGTCACTAGAGGTGACTCTGGCATTCGCCTTGGTGTCTTCCCACCGGTTTTCCAATTTCCATTTAAGTTAGACAGAGTAAGACGTATGCAATCAGTCATCATGTAAGTGAAATACCCTTGAGTACAAAGTTAAACCCCAATAAAACAAACAAAATCATAACAGAGAAGGTTTAGTCCCCGTACAAGTCAAAATGAGAGTATCAAATACAATTTAATTGAGCGATCTGATGTCGTCGATATCTTTAGCTAGAGTGTACCTTTTTTAGCTAAGATGGTTTCATAGATAACCATATCAATCAGACAAAAATCTGAGGCATTTGAATTTTTATAATCATGTGCATCTTTCATAGCAGCATCTATTGTCAATTTATTTAGCCTGACGTTGGAGACAGTGCGTCTCAATTTCAGTCCGCACGATATCGATTATAATTTTACATTCAGATCTGTTTTCTTGTTAAATTCGCAAATATTTTCCAGCGAGTAATATAGCTGACACAAATGCTTCTGTGGGGTTTCTTTGCGTGGTTCGGGATTTAACGCCCTACTTAAAGTTATTTCACTCGTCCGACGGTGGTGTCAATCACCATCGATGTCACTGGTAACAAATAAAGACAGGACAGGAAAATGCAAAAGACATCTGAGAGCACCTAGGCAGAAGGAAGCTACCTTCCCTCTCTCGGTGTGGCAAAACTATTTGTTTTGTATATTAACATTTTGTCTTCAACGGCTCTATCATCAAATGAACGTTATACCTTACATTATGCAATGGATATAACAGAATATAATGTCCTCGGCCAAAGAAAAATGAGTTGAAAATAAAACAAATGGAAAATGGTACGAATAAAAACATAAACGCCGCATTCCAAATTATATGCATAACGCCGTGAACGTAATTCCCCCCAAAGAGCCATCAGTATATACACGTCTCTGGTCTAGTGTTGACGCTCTCTGGGGGAAATGAAAGTACGTGTCTAGCGTTCTAATACTGTCTTCTTCTATACCTGGCGGGATATAGATTTCCCGCGATGGCAATATACTTCACACGTTACGGTATCGTAAACGTGGCTATTTGTCGTTTAAGCACACCGCCGTCCAATCAGCACAGTGTAAAACACCAATCAATACTGTGTCAAGTACGATTGTCTTTCCATAAAAGGCGATGTTTTAAAGAATGTAAAATTCTTAGTAGCGAAACTGTTTAAATATGCGATTTACTTTCATATAGTATTCCGGCATATGTATTGTTGCTTCTTGCATATAAAGTAAGAATGGTAAAGGGTCAATAACAAGGTGTAGACGTGATTGAATAAATGGTGTTATTTGAAACTTTTATCATGGCTGTTTCGACAAAAGATTTATTTTGACTTGAAACTTACAAGTACTTCTTAAGTTAGCTAGATAGTGATTACTCCTTGAGAAAATTTGATTCACCCTATATCTTGATAAAGACATAATTGCCTCTGTCGAACGCTTCTTTACGAAATAAGGAAAGTGTCATGATTTATTATTTTATGATATATCTTCGACAATTACTGGAAAGCCAGACGATATGCGGAATCCATAAGGGTTTGTTCTTTTGAATAGCTATATGGTAACTCTCTGCAGAAAATGTAAAACATGAAAACGAATCATGTCTGATTGCTTAGTCGATGATATCATTCCAGTCTGGTGATCGCCACACTTCTTCTGAAATAAATGTGTTTCAGATAGAATAATTACACCACGTGATGAGTTTTTGTTGACTGAAGTTGGTTACTGTATGCGATTACGAAATCAATGAGTTTCTGTAATGGGTGGGGAAATATTGAATTTGTCGGTATGAATGGATCAAATCAATGTCCAGAATCAACCTATATATTCGCCATGTAATCTTTGTATGCCACGGAAATCGCTTTAGCTCTTTACTAAACTGTACATGTAGCAAAACATACATTTGGATCGCTAAATTCTAAGCAAATCGTTCGTACATCAAATTGAGAGAGAGATGAAAACCGAGAAATCAAATCATTTTTTATAGACGGGAATATATGGAAAACGAGCTAAAACCACCAAATTGCTTCTTATACCGACTACTTTAATGAACACATTTACGGCTCAATATGGTGTCATTTAGACACAGTAAAATAGCAAAACTATATGACTGTTCATTTTAGTACCATATATAGCCCTCTCTAGTAAGGCAGTAAGCACAGTCATACTGTATTTAGCACTGGAAGAACATTACTTTTCCAATAGTGCAATCAGAGCACATTTTCTGGTTTTGCGAATGTGGAATATATCGCTGTAATAAAAGTGAAATATGATCGGGAGGACGTATTCAGGTTTTGCAATGAGGAATATATCGCTGTAATAAAAGTGAAATATGATCGGGAGGACGTATTCTGGTTTTGGAATGAGGAATATAATGCAGTAATAAAATTGAAATATGATCGGGAGGACGTATTAAGGTTTTGCAATGAGGAATATATCGCTGTAATAAAAGTTAAATATGATCGGGAGGACGTATTCTGGTTTTGCGAATGAGGAATATATCGCCGTAATTTAAATGATATGTTCGTGAGGATCTGGAAAATGTATTCTGGTTATACGAGTGTGGAATATACGCCGTAATAAAGTGAACATACTCATGAGGATTGGGGTGGCATTTGGGTCGTAATTCCTGCAGTCTCGAACATCATCTCTACATGGTGAGATAGCCAGTGGAATGTGCAAATTGGGTGGATCACTTGTGATGTGTTATAGGTTCCCAAACCGGAAATATGAAAAGTAAAACACCGAGCGACCAAATTTTGCCCTCTAAATGTAACGATATCGCAATTTATGAGACCAGTGTTCAAAATGAACCAACGTTCGTTAATCTTCCTCTGCCAAAGCCAAACGTTTTCATAGACCGATGTCAAACAGAAAGCTTTAGCGTTATCCTAAAATCCAACATCATATTATATCACGTACAATTACACAATCAAATCCTAATACAATTATTTTTCCATAGCCAAAGACGTGCATTTTGATTGCATTACTGATCAAGTTTACATTCATTTTAGTTCAACGTGCCCTACTTGTGAACTAATTTTTTGTGAAGCAATTTTATTTGTAAAGCAATCTCATAGACCGCGAAGGCCTGGGTCTGTGTTTTTCTTTAGTATTGAAATTAGCAGCACCCCAACATGATTGCATAAATCTTGAGAATACCTATGCATTCCTGCTGTTTGATATCGCGGGGTTAGTGAATCACTGGCTCGCCTTCAGTTATCCGTCAAATCCCCGCGAGTTAGACTAAGAGGCACCATGATTTACACGTTGCGTGTTAACATATATATTCAATGGTGATGCATGGGGACTAGCAGCGTGTTTGGTTCGGTGAACAGCATGTCGACCAGTTGATCTCTCTTCGATGTACTGCTCAACGGTTCGATTCAGCCTTTAGACTATAGGCAGAATTCATTATATTGGCATATATTTTCTTTATACTCAGTTGTCACTTTACTTTAGAAGTACCGATACGGCCCCAAAATATGTAGTTGCGCATTTCTTTGTACACTATCATGACGACTTCGTTGACGATTCATTAAAAAAAAATCGATCGTACGGATAAAATATATATTTCGTGTTGATGGTAAGTGATACTATTCAATCTTCCTTCAACTGATAACAACCTTCTTATAATTAAAGTATTGTTACATCTCCGATGATAAGCAATGGATTCAATTTGACTCAACGATTCGGTTTTTTTAACAAACAATCGTCAGGTACCGATACGAGTCAAAACGAATGCATTATCCTTCTTCAGGGCTGCTACTACTACAAATTCTATGTGAAATTTATCAGTGAGAATCATACAATGTATTGATGCATGCTAAAATTATACAATTTCTGGATAACCACTTCTTGTTTTGTAAAAGAACACAACGTTTCGATGCATATATGCCCGTATCGTTATCAGGTGTATATTGACTAAAAAAAATAAAAAATGGTTCATGCTGTTTCCGAAACGCAGATAATACCTAGATGAGAATGAGAACTCTT
Source organism: Mopalia kennerleyi (assembly GCA_034783855.1). NCBI lineage: Eukaryota > Metazoa > Mollusca > Polyplacophora > Chitonida > Mopaliidae > Mopalia > Mopalia kennerleyi. The sequence continues at coordinate 10,038 of JAVFBX010208079.1, forward strand.
CTGTCCTGTCGTTAAAGCCCAATACGCGACGTACCGCGGGTCCTTTATTGTTAGAGCTATAACCATATTGGAGGTAGTATCTGCACGCTATCATAGCAGTAGAGATGAAGGACAATGGCGCTGAGATACACGCGAGCAATCGACAACGCACGCTTTCCTTGACCGGAAGTGGATGGGTGTGTACTCGCTCCGTTGTCTGAACAAAACATTTCTGTTGTTGTTTTTGTTGTTGTACCGTTTCCTAACAAAAAAGTGGGCTTGGGTAAAAATTATCATACGTTTAGCGTTTTCCCACACAATTACTCCGTCGAAATAAACTATCATCTTCCTCCAAGAATAAAAAAAATTGCCACTAGACAATGACGACAGTTACATAACTGCTGGCAAACTCCACATACCATTTATCTCAACTGAAGTCTTCAGTCTTCACAAAAAAAGAATGAGTGGATTATCAATATTTTAGAATGACACACGAACTTACATTCGGGCATCTCCGTCATAAAATCGAACACAGGACTGAGTTGACTGCCATACGATCCTATATAATTTGCTACCATTTCTACGGTTGAGGATCTCATGCCAAAAAATCGCATCTAAATACGAGGTTTAGCACTGTTTAGGCTTTGATGAACAAACTAATAACTTTTTGATAACAAGGCAGTAACTCAAGTTGATTATAGGTAAACTATAATGGGAGAAGTGTTGGCCTCCATCAGTTGAAGAGACTAGGAAACTGAATTAAGTCGATAGTCATCGTCGCTTCCAGCTCAATAAAAGTTTTTAACATTACTAAATCAGTATTGGGAATCAGCGGGCAATTGAATTAAATTACCATGGCGACCAGACCTGAAGTAATATGTCGTCGTGGTGATTAGGATCAACTCTGGAAAAATCACACGATCGCAATTAGCATGCTTTTACGTTTTCACCCGAACCCGACTTTTGGTTTTTGCATGTGTTCCGAATTTTACTCAAATGGTTTTTGCAGAGTTCTGTACCTTTAATAGCCTATCTTACAAAGTATACATGCAGAGTTGAATGGAGTGCACATGTGTGTAAATTCAATTTTTTTCTCTTACCGGCTATTATGTGTTCATTTCGTACTGTCCAATCATATTTGATGTACTTAACTGTCTAACACATTGTATATGTCAAACGAGACTTGATTGTTTGTTTGTTTGTTTGCCGGAGCCACATCTTGTGACTCACTCATATACCTGAGGGTCGACAGACGGACTCGATCCTGTGAACGGTAAATCGAAGTAGGCGTTAGGAAGCCCGCTCGCTTACCACTACACCAAGGCAGCAGGCCTGCGCAGTTTGAAAACAACCATGGCTGACATGCAGTTTGGTGATCCCAGTTATTATCAGTTACAATAATGAACTTTTGGCATCTGCTGACAGGTTCTTGTAATGGAATCATCATCTAAATTAAAGCAGGAGATTTAACACTTCTCTTAATTCCCATCTGATGATCCATTCATTGCTTCCCGGCTCATGTACTGTACCAGTGCAATGCTCGTCATGGCATAATTCAACATTTTTTGTGTCAATAAGATATTGACTGAAATTAAAACTAATTTTGTGCACCTGTCTAGCTTATTTCGTTTAAATAAATATTGCATTTCAACGGGCACTGTAATACAGGGATGGACAGCGTCCACTCATCCAAATGGGCGCAGGGCGCTTCTTGTTTCGCTCCGGACAGCCAAGTGAAAATATATATCAATTTCTGATGACAATTATTACAAAAAAAGGCATTTATGGGATAAATAGAATCTCAAATTTGTGACCCAGATATCAAATTTATTAAACTGGTGGTAACTTTGCCTGATTCATCACCAAAGGCTCTAAATATAGTAAAATGACTACCCTTGTTTAATAAATTTGACATCTGCGGGTCACTCATTAGATATCCTCTATGTACTTTACAACACATGAATAATACAATAAGGAAACATTTGCGATAAAAAAATTACAAATTGAAATAAAACTTTCCTGATGTAGAGAATACCTTTCTATTGCGTACTCTAAATAAATGAGGATGTACAACAACATATATTGTAACAATATGCATGGATTATGTCCCTTGTTTTTTAACTCTTCTGTAATTTTGTCCTCTCACTTTCCTCCTCCTATGTTGAGATTCTCTAATATTTTTTCAATTGTTTCTAGAGATTTTGTCTGTGTGATTTGCTCTCGTGACTGCTGAGCCTGAAAAAATAAACAAATAAATTTAATCATACAGTGAGAAAAAATTGGTCCTACTTGGCCACCGTCAAATAAGAAGTCATTTTTTCTTCAGTATTGTTTAAAATGTAATATTAAATAGCTAAATAGCATTACATCCACTGATGAGTTACACAAATAAGTTTGTTTGTTTGTTTTATTGGGGTTGTACTAAGGGTAGTATTTTTTGTTATTTTGGGATAGCTTTATTTAGTTTGATTGTTTGTTTGTTTGATTGGGGTTTAACGTTGAACTCAAGGTTATTTCACTTATATGATGATGACGGATTGTCCACTTCACACCGTTCCCCGCGATTGCCGGAGCCACATCGTGTGACTCACTTAAACACCTGAGTGTCGACAGACGGACTCAATCCTGTGAATGGCACATCGAAGCAGGCTTAAGTAAGTGCACTCGATAACCACTGCGCGCCCAACACAAATAAGAGGTGATTCACTATGTCTGTTTATTCTTGAAAATGGGTTTAACACGTTGACTGCCGACTACGAGTTATCTTGTAACAGAGGATGTACTGAATTCTGACAGGTACGAGTAGAAAACAAAGACTTGGTAAAACCGCTCATGAGATAATCTGGAATGCACTACAAGCCTAATTTAGACACTATTGTCTTGATTGATGAATAAATAAAACAACGATCGTGTATATGTGGACAATAATGTCGTTTACTTTTTCTTTGTACATATCTGCATGACGTAAGCTGGCAATGGTGGACGATTTATTGCGTCACACTGCCAGACTACGAGTTAACTCGTATTAACTCGTAGTCGGGGTATTCCCCTTTCTGTGGTTACTGTGGAAGCTGTGACCTGAATAAAGTTGCGGAAATGGAATATTTCGATGCCGTCTATCAAAATCCACGCTTGGCATATATGACCATTTTTTGACATTTTGACCGGCAGTCAACGTGTTAAACACTCTTGACAGAATACTTTAAGGTGCTGATAATGATATCAAATATTGCCTTTGTACTAGTTTGAATTCCTTTGTTTGAGGGTATTAATTTTCTTGCATAACCCAGCTATTTGCAAGTTATTTATTTTGCAGATAAATTGACCTTAAAGTTTGTAGATTTGGAAAATTTATTAAACACAGCTGTTCTTGCATTCAAACTATCATCAAATATCAATGAACACAAAAAATGTTATATGTGTTGGTAAACATCTAAGCTTTATTACCAGAGTGGTATCACAGCACATGTTAACAAAGTCAGCTTCTGTTCAATTTAAGCCAGACAGAACAAAAATGAAATTGATCTCATGCCTTTTAATTTGTTAAAATCATTTGAACAATGTTCATAATTTTGTTATTACTTACTCGTTGAGTGTCACTTCAAGCTACATTGTAAAATAGTTAGGGTGTAAAAACAGAGTAATTCTTATCAAAGTGTTCCTGGGTAATATATTCAGTAGAAGATCATTATCTTGTTCACTGAAAATCACTTTGAATGGCAAGATAAAATAAACTGTCCAAAATTTAAGTTGATTGGCAAGGGTATAAAATTGCAAAGCCTGTTACTAAAGTCACATTATTCCGATAAAACAGAAGAGAAAGAGATTGACCGAGAAAACGAAGAAATTAAAATGTCAATATGGAAATGGATCATGTTGATACATCCCATCAAAATGACAGGTTTGCCAAATCCATTGCAGTGTGCAAGTCAGGAGCATGCTGAGACAACACATGTTCGTAATAATGCCGTTGATGATTTGAATTCTGCTAATCCTTCAAAGCAAAAAAGTGGAGACTACATTCGTTTTGATGAGAAGGCAAAGACCAAGGTAGCAGTGGACGTGGGTATTGCACGCATCTTATATTGTCCACACCTTATAAAAGTGGTGGTTGGGTTGTACGTGTCCCGAGGAAGTTAACTGTGCAGTTCAGTTGCACTGTCAATGAGAGTACTGTTCGAAGCAAAAAGTCGGCTAACTTGAAGAAAGTTGAGGCTTTTGCCTTTGTCATTTGTCACATTACATGTAGCTGTACAGCTGGGGTAATGCAGCCATAGGCCCCTGAAATCAAAATATACGTCCAACGGCCACAGAGGCTCTGCAGTAGCCTCTGGTTAAGGTGCCTCCCTACCTTTTACAGGCTGTACCTCTCAGAGGGCATTATAACTTTTTCACTTCTAAGTTCCCCCATAGCAATTAGACACACTGTAGCCATGCAGTAGAGTGGTTTCATGGCAAATATACATAGGCGGCCTTGCATTTGCTGTGCCACTGCCCTAGGATTTTATGAATTATAATTGACTTTTGTGGACCCTTACAAAATTGCGGCAGCTGCAGGCATTCCATGGGTGCTCTAGGGCAGCCATAAGATACCCTGCGGTATGTAGCAATGAAAGGCTTACATATGTATCCTATACACTTTGCCACACGCCATCCATACAGCTCATGTGTCATTCTGGCCGAACAATCACTGTATAATAAAAATTTGTGAAAAACCTATGGCCACTGCAGGGACACCGTAAGGTGACCATATCACTTCAAAGGATGTACAGCAGCTGTAAGTCTTATGTCTCCACAAATTCAAAATACACTGTGTGGCTACCCTAACATATGTGACTGTTACAGTGAGAATGCTGCAGCCATCCTTTTATTGTTATTGGCAGTAGATTTTGTAGACGCTGCGGCAAATGCAATTAACCCTCAGTCACAGACCCAGTCCCTCCGTTAAGCGACATCGGCCTATCCTCTTTTGATCGGCAAAAACCTTGAGGATACTGTGAAGGATTGTGTTAAATCTGTAAGATTCAATCATGGTGTTGTTGATTGTGGAATCATCATGGCTGCTAAGCAGGGAGCAAAATTGACAAGACAACAACAGGCAGCATCCAGATAACAGGTACATGGGCTTGCTCTATCCTCATACATATGAGATTTGAAATAAAAATTGAGAGGACAATGTAAAGAAAAAGCCTGAAACCTTGAAAACAGTTTGCATAATGAGTGGACGGCATTGTAACACAAACTCCACAATGAATTAGTTGAAAATTGGCATCAGACTGGAGTGAGCATTGGTGGCAAATGGATTGTGGAGAAGAGGGGAGTCACCAAGTGACAATCACCTGGGTCAACGACAAGAGGGGAGTCACCAGGTGACAATCACCTGGATAGACGACAAGAGGGGGGTCAACAGGTGACAATCACCTGGATCAACGACAAGAGGGGAGTCACCAGGTGACAATCACCTGGATAGACGACAAGATGGGAGTTAACAGGTGACAATCACCTGGATCGGTGACAAGAGGGGAGTTAACAGGTGACAATCAACTGAATCGACAACAAGAGGGGAGTTAACAGGTGACAATCACCTGGATTGACGACAAGAGGGGGGTCAACAGGTGACAATCACCTGGATTGACGACAAGAGGGGGGTCAACAGGTGACAATCACCTGGATCGACAACAAAAAGCAATCACAGTACATTCGGCTGTAAGTCCATGTTGTGATATGTTGACGAGATGATTAAACTTTACTTCAGGAGATAGCGAAAAGCCCTGAAGCTGCGAGCATCATTTAAGTATCTTACCATTTTGAATGTATTTAGAGAACACCAATCTGAAGAGGATCCATATTTACAGCCATTGGACTTCAAGGACATTTATCAGTGGTATTCTAAGGAGGCCATGACCATGATAGACACAGACAAGCAAGTGGATATGCAAACCTCAAAAATATACAAATTTAATTGTGCTTCCTGCAACACCCACCAGGGCGATAAAGGCTTTCTTCATTGTTTAGTATCTTTATTCTACTAATTTATAACTCCCTGGTTGAAACTTTAACGGAAAATTGATATGGTTAACACTGCATGAAAAATATTATAGGATTAACAGTATAACAAAACATTTTATAGTTAGCCAGAGAAGACTGCTTTATAACTGTAACACAGAGACTATATAGTCAACCCGAGGAGACTGCTTTATAACTGTAACACAGAGACTATAAAGTCAACCCGAAGAGACTGTATTATAACTGTAACACAGAGACTATATTGTCAACCCGAGGAGACTGCTTTATAACTGTAACACAAAGACTATATAGAAACCCGAGGAGACTCGCTTATAACTGTAACACAGAGACTATACAGTCAACCCGAGGAGACTCGCTTATAACTGTAACACAGAGACTATTTAGTCAACCCGAGGAGACTCACTTATAACTGTAACACAGAGACTATATAGTCAAACCGAGGAGACTCCCTTATAAATGTAACACAAAGACTATATAGTCAACCCGAAGAGACTCGCTTATAACTGTAACACAGAGACTATATTGTCAACCCGAGGAGACTGTTTTATAACTGTAACACAGAGACTATGTCACGTAAGCTCTGCCATTGTTCCACCCTAAGAAATACATTTGACATCAGTCCAATGCTGGGAACTAGGTGCAATACTACAGGTAGAAGACATATACTATTCTATTGAAGTAGTCGATCTTTATCAGCCTCCAGTCCATGCAGTGTCCCAGCAGACTGATCTATTATTCATACAAATGCCTTCATAAAATAGCACGCTTGGAAAGCCATCCATCTCCCTTATGACCGAGCGTTAAGTTAACATGAGCTGACCAGTCAATCTTTTATCTTCTCTTGCTCAGGAACAATCACGCCCTACCATTATCATGTCAGGAATTACTACATTATTAGAGCACTTGTCACGTCTTTGATAAAGCTATTCCATTTCATTAAATAACATTAATAAATCAGTGAAGGAAAAAGGAAAAAAAAGAAGAATCAGTTTTCAATTCACTAAATACAGTATTTTTTTTCTGTCCCTAACCTAATTCTCACTGGGTCATCAGCCAAACAATATCAACAAACAATTAATGGAACTTATACCCAGGTGACTAAGCTAAATCTTCTGGGAATCAATTTTGATTAAAAGCATTGTCAATGCTCATTGTGGTTATTTAATTCAGCTCTTTCAATGATTATATATTTTGCAATGATGTAGTGTTAGTCTCAGGGATTGATTGATTAGTGTTTTACGTCATGCTTAAGGGTAATTCACTTATATGACGGAGATGTATTCCAACAATAATTGACAGTAGCACAACCAAGATGTGAAGCGTTTCCATAATGTTGGAAAGGCAATATTCCTCCAGTGCTAAGTAAAAAGAGTATTGCTTCTCTTCACACAAACTGCTCTTAGCACACGGGGCGTTAGTGTAAAGGTATGTGAGGATTAAAGGTGGTCATGTGATCTGGTTATTCACTTTTATTTTTAAGACCTTATGATATTTGAGTACAATGCTAACCATTGCTTCTTTCACAAATCAGATTTACGAAGGACAAGAATGCTTTCCTGCTTACCTCGATATAATGCAAAGACTACATTCCAAATTATTTTAAATTTTATATCACAAGTGTGTAAATAAGGCATCACAAGGGAATAAATAAGGCATCACAAAGGTATAAATAAGGCATCACAAGGGTATAAATAAGGCGTCACAAGGGTATAAATAAGGCATCACAAGGTAAATAAATAAGGCATCACAAGGGTATAAATAAGGCGTTACAAGGGTATAAATAAGTCATCACAAGTGTATAAATAAGGCGTCACAAGGGTATAAATAAGGCATCAAAAGGGTATAAATAAGGCATGTCAAGTGTATAAATAAGACATCACAAATGTATAAATAAGTCATCACAAGTGTATAAATAAGGCATCACAAGTGTATAAATAAGGCGTCACAAGGGTATAAATAAGTCATCACAAAGGTATAAATAAGGCATCACAAGGGTATAAATAAGGCGTCACAAGGGTATAAATAAGGCATCACAAGGGTATAAATAAGGCATCACAAGGGTATAAATAAGGCATCACAAGGGAATAAATAAGGCATCACAAGTGTGTAAATAAGGCGTCACAAGTTTATATAAAAGGTAACATAAGTTAGACAATTCCTGCAATGCTGGGTAATTCACAGCCATAAACACCTTGGTTCCAGTAGCCTGAAATTTGAACTTGTTTAAGACATTTGGAATCTATTCTGTAAACATTGTATAGTGGCCTTGAGCTTTAACCCACATCAAAAATCAATACAAGATTGACTCATCTTAGTAATTATGGCCTACAGTGTTGTCAAAACAATGTATTTGGTGAGCTTTTATTTTAGCATTAAATGTCACTTAAAAGCATATAAATTATGTGGAACTAAATTCCTCTGTGTGGTCTGAAGTAAAATAACATTGTTTTCTGTTATAATTAATTTATTACATTTGTACATTTCCAATATAATTGAGAGCATTTGTTGTAACCGTGTTTCCTGTTCCCAAGAAACCAATCATTGCAGAGAATTGCTCTCCACAAAACGGTTCATTTCAAAAGTGTTACAGGTAATCAATGGAGTGTAGGCCAACATTCTTTATACAGCCACATTGATGAAAATGTTTGGAGTCGTTTTATTAATCAAATGAAATACACTATTATTCTTGCACCTGTTTGTGTTTGGAAATTCTCAGCACATTTATGATGATGCTCTACAGGTTAGGACTGACAAAATATCAGCTGATCAATATTTTGGTTTGCTTGGGGTTAAATGTCATCCTCAAGCGTATTTAACTAATATGAAGATGGATTGTCCATTTCATATTGTTTCTCGATCTGATTCTGTTCTGGTACAGGTCCATATATCTGGGGTAATTTAGATGTGTGACAGTTCAGTAAGAGCTGTAGGCCAACATTATTCCTTCTTTCAAATCCTGTCTGGCATGTACAACCTCAAAGGAATGGAAAGTATAATCATGTATACTGTCTACATTGGTGAATACTAAGGATATAAAACTCTCAATAGTAAACTAGCATTATAACTTTTTTTTTCTATTTTTATTTTAAAAGTTAAATTAGACAGCTCTGACTGATACAAATTAAAGTAAACAGAACTTTAGAAATAGCTTTGTGTAATCTGTCATTGAACCAATGCTGAGAATGGGAATTCAATTTGAACAAAAAGGATTCACACAAGATAGAACTTACTTCTTGCCAATTTTTGTGAAATTCTACGCCCACAAAGAATAAAAGTAACCATTTTCTAAAACATATGTACATATAAAAGACAGTTGTGATTCACATGGACACTATGGAAGCTAAGATCAGACTGTTCTGGGAAAGCCAAGTGAGTTGCCGTTGAACAAGACAAGAGCTTCAGTGGAGGGTCAAGAGCTGCTAGAACAATCGAGTGTAGGACCCAACACTAGAGTAGAGCTGACAAATATTGAGCCAACTGTCACACAGACCAGTCACTCATGTTGCTTTATTATTCTTATTTTCTAATCTTCCTCAAACAGAATTAGTCTTGTGCTTTCTACACAATAATGATCATTGATTGGGCATCAAAGGAAAAATGTCAGATATACTCACTTCCAATTACAGGTACATTAGAGAGGGAGAGAGGAGAATAATTGGGCAAGTCTTTGGAAAGGAATTCTGACACAAAATATCTTCATCTAACAGTCCAACAGTGCCATTAATCAAACAGGCCTTCATCAATAGAAATAATGAAGATGACAGGAAGTACTTAACTCTAACTCCCCCAAATAATAACATATTAACTCTTAATGGTCATCAGAAAAATAATTAAAATTTAGGCATGCAACTTAAAATGGCTAGAGTTAACAGCTCAATAAATATAAACTAGAATACATGGAGACAAAAAGGTGTTGACTGGAATTCAATCCAGAAAAATACAATTTGTCTAACATTTGAAATTGTCACTCCCAGCTCAATTGTTTAATTGGTGTGTAGAGGTGATTATCAATATTTCACTTGTTTGATTGATTGATTAAATGAAAGGTGTTTAATGCCATGCTTAAGGGTAGTTCACTTATATGATAGCAGCATATTGTAACAATGATTGACACTAGCATAACAAAAATGTGAAGCATTTCCATTATGTTGGAAAGTTAATATTCCTACAGTGCTGAGTAAAAACAGCATGGCTACTCTTCAAACAAACGGCCCTTAGCCAGAGTGCTCATTTGTTTGATGAGTTGACATCGCCTGTAATTGCTAGGAAACCTCTCAAAACATTCCTGAGACCAAGTCGAAGACCAAAGGTCAAAAAGCGACTTAGTCCTGTTTTCTGTGAAAGTATTGAAGGGAATTCAGCGATGCCAAATGCACAACAACTGAGCTACAGCGCTGGCACTTCCTGCTAGTGCTGCTAAGTAAACCACAAAATCCCTTTAAGTAAACTAAGCGTCCCATTATGAAAGCGGATACTCTGTTCTAATCATTTTGTTTGTTTCATACCAGGGATTTCGTTCCTGTAGAACTTTGGAATCTCCTTTTAATACACACAAATAACAGATGTTCACATTGTATGGGTCAGTTGATCCTCGATGCTCAACCATTCAAAGTGTCATTAGAAAAGAAATGTTCCTTAAGGTTGTGTAAATGGAAATCACCAAAGAAATAGCTACCTGGCCATTCATGAGGATTCCTTCTCTATTCGTGCGAATCTTTCATTAGAATTCGGACTATTCTCTAGGTTCTCATAAAATTCCTGTTACTTTTCTCATCTATTCGGTAATTCAGCTGTGGTATCGTCAGATTTTTATAACACATATCACCTGACAGTTGTATTAAATCGAGACTAGGACTTAAAGACATCTCAGCTGCCATACATGAGGTAGACCTACACCCTTATTCTCTAACAGCTCAGTCTACTTGAATGTCTTTGGCCATGTGTCCCTTATCGTCCAATGAGGTGAGAGGATTGCCTGAGACTAAATAAACATTGCATGGACACAGTTAAGTGAGGTAGAAAACAAGGCTAACAGTCTGAGTAACATACAAAACCTGCTTTATTTCACGTCAGTGGATAATAAAGCAAGCATCAGTCAAAACCAGAGAGCGCACAAAAGAAGTGGAGTTCATCATCTAAAGGAAAGTACACACAACAGGTCTTGAGTAAATCATTAATAATGGAAGAAACAAAGAGCTTTAATCAACAGGTTGAACAACAAAGCAGACACGGAATAGTCGAGTCCATCATTTTAAAAAAAAGGTCTGACTTTCAAATAACAGAAGAGGCAGGGAAGTTAGATCGTTTAGGAGATGAAACAGACAAGAATTGGGTCAAACTGTCAAACAAGCAAACCGATAGCGATTTAGGCCACCATTTAAACAACAGACAGAAATGGAGGCAAATTTTCAAAACAACCAAACAGGCAGAGATTTTTACCAACGACTGAACAACAGAAGACACAGAGATTGAGTCATAGGTTCACTCAAAGGGTCGGGTTAAATTTTCAAACAACAGGATCTACAGTAATTTTGGCCAGCATTCAAACAACAGAACAGACAGAGATGGGGTAAAACTTTCAAACAACAAACATGCATTTAGCCCAGCATTCAGAAACAAGAACAGAGGGATGGGGTAAAACTTTCAAACAACAAACCAGGGTTTAGCCCAGCATTTTAATAACAGAACAGACAGGGATGGGGTAAACCTTTCAAAGAACAAACATGGATTTAGCCCAGCATTCAAACACCAGAACAGATAGGGATGGGGCAAAATTTTCAAACAAAAAATAGGGGTTTAGCCAAGCATTTAAAAAACAGAACAGACAGAGATAGGGTCAAACTTTCAAACAACAAACATCGGTTACTTAGCCCAGCATTTAAACATCAGAAAACACAGGGTTGGGGTACAACTTTCAAAGAAGAGAACAGACAGGGGTTTAGCCCATCATGTAAACACCAGAACAGACAGGGGTGGGGTAAAACTTTCAAACAACAGAACAGATAGAGACTGAGTCCATCTTTTGAAAGTATACTGTGATTTAGATCATTTAAGAGAGAATATCAAGGGCAAGTGTGTGTGTGTGGGGGGGGGGGGGGGGGGGGGGGGTT